>ML818777.1:0-36822 GCA_009831015.1 Picea engelmannii
TGAGTTTTAGGTTTTGTGTTATATTGGGTGTTGTGCGTAATAGTATATAAATGAGTTTTATTTTGCTGTTACGTATCAACCATTATGATGTGTTGTTATAATTGTTATTGTATAGTAGTTTTGCATTGTCAAGTTATTTGTTGTATTGGTTAATTGTTTATTCAATTGTTATAATATATATATATATTTTTATCAAGATTTGTTGTTTGTGCATTGTTTAGTTAATTATTATCATGTTTTGTTAATACACATATATATTGTTTGTTACATGTTTTGTTAATATTTGTATTCTTATGTTTTATTAATATATGTATCCTTTGGTAAATCTTTGTTTATTGTTTTGTTATCATATATATTGATTGTTCAATGGTTATAAGGTTTTGTTAAGATATGTATAGTTTATGTGTTGTATATTATATTTTTATTTGTTTCAAATTGTCATATTATAATTATAAGTTGTGTTGTCATGTGTATAGATTGTCATGTTGTAATTTATTTCACTTATGTGAACTCGTTTATGCATATTGTTAAGTGTCATTGTTAAACATTGTTAATTGTTACATGAATGTATATGCAGTGTTAGAAGGATTATGGTTGTAGAGTGATTTCAAAACTAATCTCATATCAATATATTCATTTTTGTATATAAAAAAAAAATTAATCTCGTACCAACATTGATTTTTCTTTCATTTCTAGGTGTATCTTTTCTTGAGAACAATTCTCTAAAGTGTGTTTCTTTGAAGTCTTTAGGTTACATCATTTTGTCTATATAGGGTTAATTAGGAGTTTTGTGGATTTTCTCTTAAAACTGGTAAATTCCTCTTTAGGTTAGTAGCACACATACATGAGGGTTTGATTAACCTCATCCAATTGACTAATTTGAATGCCAGTTTGGGTAAATTCTACATTTACTTTTAGATTGTCTTACTTGTCCTTTAATCTAGTTGCTTTAATTTAGTTTTCCCGTAGTTTAGCAAGCCACTACAGGAATAAGCCATTGAATATCGGGATCTAACTCGGGAAATGTGATCTTGCGATCTGGTGTTAAGATACATATGGTAGTGTGAATTTTCATTTTTCCTTGTCTTGTTTTCGTTCATTCCATTTTGAAGTGTGCTTGCCGACATTAGTTGTTAGCATAGGTTATAATAGACTCCAATCCTGCATTTCATGTGCTTGCATCTCTAAGTTTACGAACTCTCAGTCTATAATTTAATGTTGATAATTTACTGCATATATTTTACCCAACAACCATGAGCATGAACTAATTTAACTTATGATCTAAACTTGATCTCTTTCGTATCATGTTGCTTCCTTTTTACTTTTGCATTAAACACTTATGTGTTAAACTCTATTTTTTGACACTAGTAATTCTCCTCGGACATGATGACATTGTATATGTCACATTGCTATATTATGTGTTATGTTTCAAATTTGAGATATGTTTCAAGTTCCTTTCAATGAAGAATGAATCTTAGTTTAAAATTTTGAATGATATATGTATTTTTTTAATTTTCTGAAATTGGAAAAATTCATGTTTTTGTATCTATGAAATGTCTACTTCCATATTTTAGTCATATCGGATTTTTTCATTATGTATTTTTTCGTATCGAATCATACTTGTATCCACATTCGTACTTGAATCTTTCCATTATGAAATATACACAATATTTACTCTGAAACCCTTTAACTAAGAAAACAAACCTAACATAGTATCATACCTCTATATCTCATTATATTGTTTTAGTTATTCATAATACAATATTTGGGTATTTTGCATCATCAATTAACCTTAATCCCCTAACTAGCATTATATTTCAACCCTAGTCCATTAACCAATATTAGATTACAATGTATTGAAATCATTGGCCGAAATAAAGCCATAAAGCACAAAACCATACCAAAAAGGCCTCTAACCCCTTGTCTGTGGGGGGAGATTCCCCCCTTAGACCTTCCCCTGCACCAATGGTTCTAGGGGTGCTTACTTTCACTTCCCACCTACAAAGAATACAACACATATCCAACTATCTCCCACTTGTTGTGTTCTTTACAGAGCAAGACGAGCTAGACATTCATAAAATCGATTGTTAAGGGTAGTTATGCCCATTGAATCTCTAGACCAAGATAAATTCTTATAGCTCCCAAAATTTGTCAATGAGTCTCAAACATTCTTCAAGGTATAAACCTTCTCCAATAATATCCTGTTGTCTTCAACAATGTATCCAACAAAATAATATTACATGTCAATATGCTATGTCTTAGCATGATAAGTAGGGTTTTTTGCTAGGAAGATTGCACTTTCACTGTCACAATCTATCCTTGTAATTTTTTGTACAAAATCAATACCCAAGTATAATATTTGCAACCATATAGATTGTGTACTCACGTGAGTGGCTACCATGCAATCAACTTTTGTAGTTGTGATCCAGATTTATGATTAGAACGAAATGAAACCACAGATTTATAATGTTAACACAGAGACGTAGTGAACAATGACAGATATACAATAAAACTTGACTTCTATTAAATAAGAAATGCATTGAAAACTTAAAATGAACACTGAAAACAAGCTTGCTAGAATGGTGGAAACTTATCTCTGAGAAGAGATGTGACGACTACACTCATTCATAATAAGATGAGTACAAATGAGGCTCTGAAGGCATTTTTACAATAAAGATGAATGCCAAAACCCTAGACATCCAAAAACCTAACCAAGTGTCAAAAGTCATGTGGGCACTGTTGGGGTAAGTTAGTACATTAACTTCTGGGGGTCGTAACTTTTGCATACGATCTTTGTTTAGGGTGCACGATAGTTCGTTGGAAAGGTATTGACGAGAAGATTAATTTAGGGGGGATCAATGAGAGACTTTGTCTATAATTGAGTTGCATGATCATTAAAAAATGTCATTTAGTCCCTCAAACTGGTCCCATAAGTTAAAAACTTCTAAGAATAGAAAATTGCCAAATTTGTCAGAAAATTGTTTTGAGCAAGTTGGAAAAAGTGGGTGGACAACGATATCCACTTGGATCAATCCTCCCTCCTTAGGAATCAATGGTATACATTGCATTGAGTGTCCCCATAAGATGAGGAAATTTCTGTTGAATTTGGCCCCGGGTGAGCCACTTGCCTTGGTGCAGGAGCTACCCTGCTTTGACAACCCAATAAAGTCAGATATTCTGCTGGCGAGTGCCGTTAACCTGTGTGTCCACAATATGATCAGTGGATTCATGTTCCATGGAGTCAAGGTTTATCTTTGTTGGTGTCAACTATTATGCTATCTCTGAGGTGTCCATTGAACACTAGGTGCAAGCCAAGGAAGGGGGCCAGGTTAAGCTCAAAAGCATTGTCACCCACAACCTTGGTAATGGTGTAAGGCCCATAATGGAGTGGACGAAGATTCTGATGAGGCCTTGTAAGACATTCTTTCTTCAAGCTCAAACAAGATTTTTCTCCCACCTAAAACTGGTGTGGCCCCCGGTGTTGGTAGCAGGCCGAAGTGGAAAGAAGGATGATCGTGGGGAAATAAAGCATGCAGAGAGTGAAGAAATAGATCAAAGGAAACACAACATGCGTGCATGCAAGAAAGCGTGCACAAGGAAAGCGACAACTGAAAGGAAGAACAACACGCGCATGAGATGAAGACCTAACGTCAATAGGGTTAGGGTTTTGGTAATATGTTGTAACGGTTGAAGAGCCAAAGATGTATAAATAACAATACTGAGGTATTATAGAGGGGTCACAGATTTTGTAGTTGTTTGATTTAGTTAGTATTCGGGTTTCCATTTTGTTGTATGAACTATTTTGTAAGTTGTTGAGTTGGAGGAGACAAGAGAAGGTAGATCTTTAAGACTAAATCGTAGGTATCATAATAAATGAGATGAGAGCCAAATATTTGTGGATGTATCCCAGGAGGGGCTGAACCATGGTAATATCTATGTAATGTGATGAATGCATGCATATCTTTATCCTCTTTCCAGTAGTTATTTGTTGTGCTTAATAAATGAATGAGTTATTATATTGCTAGTTTAAATGTTGTTGCGATATTGAGGGAATAAGCTATGAGATTTACTGCACAGTCGTGAATAATAGTATGTCACATTTGCCAGTTCTAATAATGGTTCAATGGTCGAGTTCTCATATCTCATATTCAATCCTAGGCTGTAAACACTTGAGTCTTGCAACCACCCATTAAAACGTTATGTGTGTTGCATTGCCTTCTGGTTCACCAAGAGGGCCGATAGTTTTAGAGGCTTTGTTGGAAAACCGAAAGACATGAACCCTAGGTCAATACAAACTCAGACAATATAGAAGAAGAGTTAACCAACAAATGGTTATGTTGCCGTACGTAGGAACAAGAGAGGATTGAGTAGAGGAGATAAGTCAAGAATTTGTTGGAGACATATTAAGAAAGGGTTAGGGAAGAGACCAATGAGTCCTTAGAAGGGAATGTTGAGACCGTGGAATCCCACAAAAGCAGATATCGAAAGCTGGTTGAGAACAAAAGAGCTAGAGTTTGCACAGAAAGACAATAGAAACCGTAGAATAAAACCCCACAAATATCTTGAGAAATATGTGTTTACTGATTTGCTCGAAGTATTTTTATGTGAATTTCCACATCTACTGTAGGAGTGGATACTAAGGTTGAAGGATAACCATGCAACAAACCAGATTCGACAGTTAGATTGAACCTCAGTACAGATTGAACAGTTACAACAGGTGAACAACAAATTTACCCGCGTAGTAAAATTTTGGCTTGACAGTATTGTGGCAGGCTTAATAACAAAGTTTGCAGTTAACACAACGAAGTCATATAATGCATCAGAGCAATAAGTTCTACACGGACCTCGAGGAAGGTACATTCGATCCATGTATACTTCTATTAAGATACTGATATATAACAAAGGTGTAATTACAATGGAATCAAACAACTAAACTTCCCTGCATGCATGGGGGAAAGGGGGAAGCACTGACAGAGAAAGGAAAAATGGAAAGAGGTAAGGATAAAGGAAAGAAGGAGGAGGAACCCTTGGACCTGATCATGATGGACGACGACCAGATCAAGTGGATATTGGCGTAAATAGGAAAGATGTGTAGCAGATTACCCTACCAATACAAGGTGAATACTAAGAAGAGATCCATAATCACGAGGGAAGGCATGGCGAGTGATGAGGAAGAGGTAGAGGATCTTCGGGCTGTGGAGAAGATTGAGGAAATCCTGCATGCAACATATGAGAGGAAGACGAGAGGTCCAAGAGTGGGAGGAGAAGGCAACCATTCTATCCATATTAATTTCAGTGTGGAACCCATAAACCCATGTGTGACTAATACACCAAAGAGAACACTGCCATTTAGAAAATCGAAGTTCGGAGGAAGTCCAACAGCAAGAAGTACATCTACACAAGGAGCCACAACTGGAGGAGTCGGTTTAGGTAGCAATAGTCAAGTATCTACACTGTGAGGAGGTAGTAGTTCAACATTCAGGATGGCAGGACATGATTCCACCATAAGATTGCCAAAATTTCGGCGAGAAGCAATAGAAGACCCTGGGAAACATTTGTTCATTTGTGCAAATATCTGGGAAGCAAAACAGATCATAGATGAAGATACCAAACTTGCACAACTAGCTATTGTGTTAAGAGACCACGCACTAGACTGGTATATGAGTCTAGACACAAATAGTGCCCCTGGGATGACAAGGACACTGGCAGACATTAATAAGTTACTGGTAAATGAGTTCTAGAAGAAGACCTCAGAGGATCAGTACATGAATGAGATGATCAAAATAAGACAGAAACCAGTAGAGTCTGTATGGGAGATTGATCAGAGATTCAAGTAACCGAAGGGAAAGTTAAAATATCTCATGACCGATTATATGCAACATCGACACCTGTTTTTCAACTCACTACTCCCACACTTAAAATACCCTTTACGACAACAGAAATTTCAAATGCAGGTAGAGGCTCTGTAGGCAGCCTTACAACTGGAAGAAAACCAGTAGCATCAGACAGACCCAACCATCGAAGAATTGAAGGAGGATTTGAATAATTTCATGTTTCAGCTGAACCAAAATAAGAACAAGGACAAACGAGAAGTTGTTTGGTGTACCACATGCAAGATGGAAGGACACCACAAGAATGAATGTCCAATGTTAGTGCAGTATATGGCAGCAAGAATTCCAAACCCATTACTAATGGGAGGAGTATGGTGCGAAATTTGCAAAAAATTGGGTCACGACCCTTATCACTGCACGATGATGCAGAAATACCAAACAGTCCCAAAGAGTTCATATTTCACCTTTTGAAAGTCGGTGGGCCACGATGATAAAGATTGTAGAACTATGGAGATGATGCGAGAAAGGACACCAGATGCATATAGGGTAGATACTGAAATGATGATTGGGCAAGAAGTGCCATAGTTCAATCAAGTTACAACTCCATATAACACTGTGCATCAACAGTATAATATTGCTCAACAACCATACAATAACGTGCATCCACAGTATAATACGACACAACCCCAATACAATACTGCGCAGTACAATCAGGCACCTCAGTATAACGAGGACATCGAGCAGGCTATAGAGGAGGAGGATGAGCCAGAGGAGGTTTCAGACGAGGTAGAGAACCAGTCACATGTGACAATTGTCAACAACCGGGAGATTATGCAAGGGAATGTCCACTTCCACCAACAACTTGTATGTATTGTCGCACATTGGACCACAATAACGAGGAATGTCTTACACTACTAGTAAGGATTCAAGAAAAGAGGAACCAATACAACCATAATGTTCAGTGGATTTTGGCCGAAGCAAGGGATGAAGGACAGAACATCAACATAGTTACCCGCGAAGGAGCTAAAACATGCACCGATGCAGGTCAACAAGAACCAGCGTCGAATCAATGGGTAAAGAAGAACATTGAACCAAGGAAGCAGTACGAGACGTAGAAGGAAAATGAGATCTTTAAAGAAGCCAGACAAGAATTCTAGAAGGAGGACATAACGTCGACTTCAACTACGTAGCATAACAAGGAAGCACCAGAGTACGAGATGTCGACATCATTGGATCATACCGACGAGATGCAACCCACGGGACAAGTAAGTACAATCAAGGGCTTTCTACAATCATGTGTAAATGTATTAAGTGATCCATCATCTGTGAAAACATTGCAAACATACTAGAAAAATGTAGCATTGAGACGGAAGGAAAACTAGAAACAAAGACAATAAATCACCTGCACACGAGAAGAAGAACCAATAGGGAGTTCAGACTGAATGTTAACATCAAAGATTTTAATATGGGAGACATTATACTAGATCTAGGATCTGAAGTCAATGTATTACCAAATAATCATGGAAGTGCATGGGAGAGCCAACATTAGGATATTCACATGTTCAATTAAAATTGACAAACCAACATAGAGTCTTACCAATAAGTAGACTGAAAGGAGTGACAGTCGACCTAGATGGAGTGTGCACTAAAGCAGACTTTGAAGTCATTGAAATAGTAGACGACACAACACCTTACCCAACATTGCTTGGTTTGGATTAGGCGTTTGACAACCAGGCCATAATCAACTTGAAAACTAGGAAAATGACATTTGAGTCAGGAGAATACAGGGTCATTGCACCATTAGATTCATCCAAAGGGGAGAGGTTTGTATAACCTACTTCCTTAGACCTAGAGGAAATCGGCTAGTTGTATAGAACAAATACGCGCGATGAGGATTACATAAATCCAACTACATATGGGATACTTAGTTGGCAAAGAATTACTTCATGTGCGATAGATTCAGACACCGGTTTAGAAAACTGGCAGTAGAGGCTACATGAAGTCCCCATGAGAAGATGTAAAGAATAGACTACGCAGTAAGATGGGTAGGCACAAAAATCAGAGAACCACCCAGTTTCCACGGAATAAATGATTTAGAAACATTCTTGACATAGTATGAAGACACAGTGTTAGAGAACCAAAGACTGTTATCACTTGACTTAGCACTCAAGGCCACACCCACAAGATGGTGGGGCACAAACAAAGAGGCAATCATTGATTGGTACCAATGTAAGAGGCTACTGCGCATAAGGTTTAGCGCAGAATAGAAAAACAACAAACAATAGAAGTATGATGGACAAGGGGCACCAACGAAACACTTGGAGGCATGTAGAATGGTATGGAAAATGACACCCCCAGAGGAATGGCCTCATCACTTCATACACACTCTAAAGGGAACACCAGCGAATTAGTATACAAACCAGAAGTTGCACAAAGGAACTGTGACATGGAAGGCATTGCAACAGAGTTTTACAGTCACTTTCTCATTCAAGCACAAAAACCCCAACATAGATGACACACTTAAATGGATCAAAGGAGTAATTTTCATCAAAGAGCCAGAAATAGAATTGATCACAGAAGAAAAACAACAGAATAAACAAACATTTACAGAACTATTTTCATGTTACCATGTACAGAAGGAAGCACCAGATGAAGAGGATCTGCGTAATATTTAGATCGAAGAAGCAGAAGGTGAAAGAGAGGTGGAAGGCCCACCCATAGAATCAGAAGTCATTTCTGCGCCGATCAAAGTAAAGAAAGTTAACATTGGGACAACCGAGCATCCCAAAATGGCGAGCATTGAAGATTATTGGGATGAGAAAACGGTGGAAAACATCACAGATTTGTTGCACGATTACAATGACTTGTTCACTACAACACTTACAGTGATGAAGGGTATAGCCGGAGAGTTAGGTGAAATGAAGATACCACTCAGACCTAAAGTGAGACCTATTAGACATCGACCCTACAGACTGAACCCAATATATAAACATAAATTCAAAGCTGAGATCGACAGGATGCTTGAAGCCGGCATCATAGAACCGATTGAGGAGTCAGAATGAATAACTTGATGGTAGTATAGGACAAGAAATAAGTAGGGATCAGGATATGCGTCAACTTGAGGAAGTTAAATGATGCATGCCTACATGACCCATTCCCTACACCTTTCACAGACGAAGTGTTAGAGAATGTAGGAGGACATGAAGCTTACTCATTCACTGATGGATTCTCAGGCTACCATCAGATCAAGATAGCAGAGGAGAACAGATACAGGACCATGTTCGCGACAGAATGGGGATCATATCAGCACACAATCATGTTGTTTGGACCGAAGAATGCACCAACAATCTTTTCCAGAGTAGTCATTTCTGCGTTTAAGAAATTCATCCACCAGTTTCTCAAAGTATACCTTGATTATTGGATAGTCTATAGTTTATTGAAAAACCATGTAGAAGTACTACGCTTAATGTTAGAAATATGCAGACAGTCTGTGATATCACTAAATATAAATAAATGCATATTTGAAACACCGTTCATGATACTATTGGGCTATATAGTATGTAAACAAGGTTTGATAGTAGATCCTGCAAAAATCGCAGTAATTGTTAACTTGCCAGTGCAAAAAACAATCAGTCAGCTAAGAGCGACGTTAGGACACACAGGATACTATAGGAAATTTATCAAAGGATATGCGCAGATTACTGCACCAATGGAAAAGTTGTTAAGAAAGGATACAAAGTTTCATTGGAACGACGAGTGTCAACATGGTCTGGATACCCTGAAAGAAAATATGGTCACCGCGCCGATATTAGTATTTCCAAACTATGAGAAGACATTCCATGTGCATGTAGATGCATCAACGATAGCACTTGGAGCTATCTTGGCACAACCAGGAACGAGAGACTTGGATCACCCGATAGCATTCATGAGCAGAAAGTTATCAGACTTCGAACATAACTATAACATGACTGAAAGAGTAGGCCTAGCTATGGTCTACGCACTTCAAAAGTTTCGGCATTACTTATTGGGAAAACACTTTAAGATGTTCACAGATCACTCAGCCCTGAAATACCTAGTCAACAAGCTAGTGTTGGGGGGGAGTGTCTGTCGATGGTTACTACTGTTCCAAGAATTTGACTTTGAAGTAATAGTCAAGCCAGGAAAATTGAACGCGGGACCTGATCACCTATCAAGGGTCACAAATGGAGAAGAACCTACGAATTTAGAAGACAACTTTCCAGATGCACAGTTATTATCAGTACAAATTGATGATGAATACTTCATAGATATCATTTAGTACTTGAGTAAAGGTACTGCACCATAAGAATATAGCTCCGTACATAAGAAAAACCTGGTAGCCCACACTGTCGACTATCAACTAATTGCAGGACACCTATACAAAATGGTCACAGATAGCATTTTGCGAAGATATGTGTTAGAGCACGAAAGATCTAGAGTTTTAGTAGAATCCCACGAGGGAATAGCAGGAGGGAACTACGCAGGTAAAGCTACCACGCAGAAGGTATTGCACACAGGACTTTGGTGTCCAACGATTCACAGAGATTCAAAGGAGTACTGTCAAACATGCTATGTTTTTCAAAGGGTAGGCAAACCCAACAGAAGGGACGATATGCCATTATGACCACAAGTAACATTACATGAATTCAACAAGTGGGCAATAGACTTTGTGGGACCAGTCAACCCACTAGCCAAATGAACAGGAGCAAGGTACATTATCACCACGACGAAGTATCTAACAAGATGGGTGGAAACCGCACCAGTGAAGGATTGCAACGCATAAACAACAACACACTTTCTATTTGAACAAGTCATTACTAGATTTGGGTGCCCAAGAGTTTTGATGAGCGACCAAGGCACGCACTTCATAAAAAACACCATCAATGCTATGACTGAAGAATTTGAAGTCCATCATCAGAAGAGCACACTGTATCATCCACAGGAAAATAACACAGTGGAAGCATTCAACAAAATCTTGGAGAACGCACTGACAAAGATTTGAAACGTCAATAGGGACGACTAAGACCTCAAAGTACCAGCAGTATTATGGGCATATAGAACTACATGCAAAAATTTGACAGGGCACACGCCATTTAAACTGGTTTACAACCAAGAAGCAGTGGTGCCATTAGAATTTTTAGTACCAAGCTTGCGCATAGCAGCCATCACACATATGACAAAATGAGGTGCAGTACATGAGAGACTGAATCAGTTATTGACCATGGAGGAAGACCGAATCTTGGCAGGATTCCACCAACAAGTTTAGAAAGCAAGAGACAAAGCTTGGCACGATAGACACATCAAGAAGAACACGTTCAAGGAAGGAAATCTAGTACTGATGTATGACAACAAATCGTTACATCACCCAGGAAAGATCAGAATGCATTGGTTAATACCATACAAAGTAAAATCTGTCACAGATGGAGGAGTTGTATAGTTACGAGATTTATCAGGCACAAAACTCAGAAGAATGATCAATGGGAGCCAATTGAAGTTGTACAAGGACAGTCGACCATCCACCGCGCAGTAATATATATATATATATATATATATATATATATATAGTGAAAAACAACCAAAAGGGAAAGAACCAAAGAGGGCGCAAGGCTCCATAGGTAGAAAGGCCACGCAAAGTTAGAAACACAAAATCGGTGAGGAGAAAGACAACAGTCACATCCAAAGGGAAACAAGCGGGAAAAGAAGAGTCGGCAAAAGTAAGACGACACGACAACACTATGCGAAATTAAAGGACAACAAGGACCGATGGGATGACACATTAATCGCGTGAACAAAACACGACACAACAGGAGTAATGGCAAGTACGAAATTGCCAAAGATGAGTTGAATCGGTAATCAAGGTACATTAAACCCATAACCAAGGAAGCATCCTTGATAAGCTTCATGGGAAAGCCATACAACACACGGGTGAGGGAGCCAATAGTCTATTCACAAAGAGAGAATAGACAGAGAGAGACAGAGGCTAAATAACACAGAGAGAGTTCACAGAGACCACATAAACCGTTCGAGTCCAACAGGCATTTGACAGTCACCGCCATGGCACTGCCCAAGTAGGCAGAAGCGAGCCAGGTCGCCAGGAAAACCAGAGTTCATACCGGGTCACGAGGATAGACAGAAAAAGGTGAAAAACAACCACTGGAGATTGTCAATGTCGATGAAATCCCATCTCTAGACACAACACCAATAAAACCTACACCTATCCTGGAAGAAGTCCAACAACCATCACCGGAGGGAACAAGTCAGGAAATACCAGTGCAAGTACAGGAGCCACAAAACCAGGGAACAAAAACCCTGAAGGACATGCAACCGGCGCATACAGAGGTAGCTCTAAAAGTCAACGACACAACACCGAACCTGACAACAGTAGTTGAGCCAGACGAGTCTCAAACGACCATCTCAGACCACCCAACTGGGGAGAAGGGTGAAGATGTCTCGGCTTGGATGGAATGGTATATGGAGGAGAAATCGGAAGCCATTGGAACTTCAAGCCAGCCACCATATTGGAAGAAAGACAAGATATAGATACCAAGGTCACCTCGCAAGAAACCTGCAACAAAAATTGTTCTACTGTGCATACCAGAGGGGGTATAGGTAGGACCAGAGCTATTGTGTCATATCAAGAAGTTCAAATACTCTGACCATGATGTAGCAGACAAAGACAAGTTCCCGGAACTTGTGAAGAGGGTATTTTTACAGACCACGGGCACCAATCGGGTTGGAGAACCGATTGATCAACCATACCAGTGGGCAACTGGGCTGGAGAAAATGGGAATTTTAGGTATATTGGACCTACCACATTTTGGCAGAGGCTAGTATGCAACAACATGCACCAAACAACTGCTAGCAATCACACATGGAGGGGATATATCACTAGACAAGCCCATCCCCATAGCCATTGAGCTTATTGCGAACATAATGGGGTTACCAATTCAGGGAATGGATCCCGCATTGTTTCTGGATGACAAAACCAAGGAGAAAGCGCTAGAAGAAGAGATGAAGAAGAAGTACGACACCGACAGGGGGACAAGAGGAATCATCATCAAGAGGATCAACGATGCAACCACATAATTGGGCGTGAAATTCTTAGCCTACAAGATACTAAGAAAATGTCGCAGGGAGGAAGTCCTAGCTGGAGTTGTTGCAGGCAGCCCAGTGCGCAGAAGGCACCTCGATGAGTTGGGCATCGTACCTCTTGAACTTGTTGCTGGATGACTGCAAGGATGCACAGTATTTAGAAATAGATTTTCACTACTCATGGTTGATCACGCTCATAGCCTTTATGGACTGGAGGGAACCAAGGTACGTAACTTTTTGTACCAGACCCAAACCAAACTAGGGAAAGAGGTATTCACTACTAAAGGCGACGATGAGAACTAGTCACAAGAGGATGAATGGATTCATATTCGAAGGATACCTACGTGACCTACAAGAAGCCATCTTCGAGATGTGGAGAATCACACCAGAAATTGTCGCATGATATGCAAACATCGCCACTTTTCAGGCCACATGACACGCAATGTGGTTACAGGCAAGGAAGGATCCAGATAAACAATGGCTACAGATGCGCTACTGCATCATAGAGGGTGACATTGACATGGTCATCAGTGAATGGGTCGATGAATGGAGGATCCCAACCATTACCCAGGAAGTGTCGGAATGAACAACATAAGCAAAGGCAGAGCAGGGAGAAATGCAGCCTCCAGAAATCCAAGTGCCCAAGAGACCAAGAATGGCCCAAGGCAAGACAACACAGACAGAAGAAGCGCCAACGAAGACAAGGACCTAGAATGGAAAGAAGGATAAGATGCAACCAACCAAGGAGCAGTAGCAACAGGCCGAGCCCATAAGTAGAAAATCCCAACCCACAAGCAGCAGGGGAAAATAAGAGGCCAACCACATAGATATGAAGCACGTGCAAGAAATCAAAGGCACAACAAACACCGCCAGAATATATGATCACAAATGATGATGGGGAGATGATAGCTTGAATGGTCCAGGATTGTCTAGCCGAGGGCCTCGACCATGCAGCATGCCATAGGGATAAGATCCAAGAGGAGTTAGCAGACATGTGACAACTCATCAAGCAGATCGGGGAAGGGACGACAACAAGCAGGAGGGGAATCGAACCATCGACACCGCAAATAGAAGGAAGAGTGCAAGAATAAGAATGAGAGTCAATCCGGGAAATACTGCAGCCACATGTAACATTCCACATCAACCCTAGTATGTTTCACATGGACGAAATTGTGGGGCAGACACCCTTGAAGGATTTAAGCCAAATCCAACTTCTGTTGACAAGGATACCATCAGGGGCACTACACAGGTTGCAAGTGAGCATAAACCACGAGGTACAGTCTCGCACACGTAGAGACTTAACCGAATTGAAGCAAGCAACAAAGAAGCGGGACATGCTAGAAATAGTATATGAGAAGGGGAAATATGAGACCTAGGAGGAAAGGGAGCGCATAAAAGGATTGGAGCAAAAAGTGGCAGGAACTTATGAGAATATTCCACAGGCCGGGCAGAGTGAGGAAATCATAGCAACAGAAAATATTGATCCAATTGCGTAGGAAATTGATCAATATCAGAAGGAGATTGAGAATCTCCGAGAGAATCTCAAACTAACCACTCCACCAACAGTCAAGGAGAAAAGGAAACAGGAAGCAACAACACAGCTGTAGGAGATAGAGCAGCAGGTCAGCACAACAACAAACTTGTTCGACAAAGCAACGCAGCCCTAGACTAAGTTAGAGGAGGATTAACATATCCAAAAGTGGGATAAGGAAGAAGAGAGGATCAACGCAGCGATCCAAGAACTCAAACAGAGGCAGAAGAAAATGCCAATTACGGACCGCATCAAGGGAACACAGGAAATGAAGAAATTGCAAGCAGAGCTAACTACCGCACAAACACAGAAACAAGAGCGACAGACTCAAATGGAACCATTGCAAGAGTGGGTAGCAGAAGTCCTAGCACGATCAGAGGAAGCTAAGACATAGATAGCACAGACCCAAGAAGAATGTGTAGTATTGATCAACAACGAAGTTACATTCCAGGTAGTGGACACAATCAAGGAGAAGACTACGCAGGTCCAGGCATAGGCAACAGATCTCAAGGAAAAGTTCTAGACGATCACTAGGGAGGTTGAAGACACACACAAGGATTAGGTGGCTCGAGACGAGCCACATGCCAGTGTTGGGGGCCTATTGGCAGCAAGCCGAAGTGGAAAGAAGGATGATCATGGGGAAAGAAAGTGTTCAGAGAGTGAAGCAACAATTGGAAGGAAACACAACACGCGCGCATGTAAGAAAGCGTGCACAAGGAAAGCGATAGCTGGAAGGAAGAACAACACGTGCACGAGAGGAAGACCTAACGTCAGTAGGGTTAGGGTTTTGATAATATGTTGTAATGGCTGAAGAGACAAAAATGTATAAATACCAATACTGAGGTATTATAGAGGGGTCACGGATTTTGTAGTTGTTCGATTTAGTTATGATTCAGGTTTACATTTTGTTGTATGAACTATTTTATAAGCTGTTGAGCTGGAGGAGACAAGAGAAGGTACATATTGAGGATTATATCACAGGCTGAGGAGCTTGGTGCAATCTAGTTCGCCTCATATAGATCTTACCCATATGTGGGGAGTTGTAAGCACATGACACTGTAGATGCAGAACTATCATAATAAACGAGCCAAGAGCCAAATATTTGTGGATGTAGCCCAGGAGGGGTTGAACCATGGTAATATCTGTGTAATGTGATGAATGCATGCATATCTTTATCCTCTTTCCAGTAGTTATTTGTTTTGATTAATGAATGAATGAGTTACTATATTGCTTGTTTAAATGTTGTTGCGGTATTGAGGGAATAAGCTATGATATTTACTACACAGTCGTGAATAATAGTATGTTGCATTTACCAGTTCTAATAATGGTTCAATGGTCGAGTTCTCATATCTCATACTCAATCCTAGGCTATAAACACCTGAGTCTTCCAGCCACCCATTAAAGCTATATCGGGTGAGACTGTGCAACACATTCTGTGTGTTGCATTGCCTTCTGGTTCACCAGGAGGGCCGATAGTTTTAGAGGCTTTGTTGGAAACCCGAAAGACATGAACCCTAGGTCAATACATAATCAGAAAGTATAGAAGAAGAGTTAACCAACACCCAGTGTTGATCATGGCGTTGCTTGTACTTGGCATTGGACTTATGTAAAATATCTTGAACCTATTGGCAGATGTGTTGGATCTGCTCAATGAACTGGGTGGCTTTGTCAGCTGCAGTTGGAGCATGCTACGATTCTCCTTGGGTAGCCGCAAGGGGTAGTGTAACATCCATGGGACCCAATGGTTGAAATCCCAACCCTACCTGAAAGGGGTTGTGGCCGGTTGAGTTGTGATGAACATAGGGAAGACTCTCACCCCAGGTGCAAGGGTTATTGGAATTGTACATGGGAAGGATGTGCACGATCATTCAGATGATGACCTCGGTTTGGCCATTCATTTGGGGGTGGAAAGTAGTGGACTTGGTGAGATTGGTTTCCAGCAGTGACCAGAGGCTCAACTAGAATGTCTTGAGGAACCGACTGTCCCGATATGAGATGATGGTTTGTGGGATCCCAAAGTGTATCCACACTCGTTCAAAGAAAACATTGGTAGTGTCCTCTGCCATGATGCTCTTCTTGCAGGCGGCCAAAATTGCCATCTTGGAAAAGCGATCAACAACCACAAAAAAAAAGTCATTTCCCTGCCTGGTGGAAGGGAGGCCCGACATGTAGTCCATTGAGATGGATTCTCAAGGCTTGTTAGGAGTAGGCAGAGGAGTGTACATGCCTTGTTTCTTGATGGTCGAATAGGCAATAGCACAAGCAATGCAGGACCGAATATACTTGTTGACATCCTGTCGAAGTTTCGGCCAATAGAAATGTCGTTGCAACACTACCACTGTCTTTTCCACGCCAAAGTGTCCTGACACCCCACTGTAGTGGGCTTGCCAAATCAGCTTCGCTCACTTTCGTGATGGAACATAGAGATGGCCTACATGGAACAACAACCCATCCTGAATATGGAAATTATTGACAATTGTGTTGGCACCCAATATCTGGTAGGTGTTGGCAAAGTTGGGATTCGTCTCATAGAGGTGGGGCCACACAGAGGTCTCATGGCTGCAAGAGTCTAGCACTATGGTGAGTGCCACAACTGGAGATCAGCTGAGGCAATCAATGAATCAGTTGGTACTTCATATTTTATACTTGATTTTGAGGTGGAACTGCTGCAAATATGTGGACCACTTATGATGGCGGTCATTCTGCAATTTACCTTGTGTCTGCATGAACTACAACTGCTTATGACCAGGTCCCATATTTCTTCTGCACCAACACAATTGGGCTTCCACAAGGTGATGAGTTGGGTCAGATGTGCCCCTTGTGGAGTAGTTCTTAGGTCTAATTTTTTATCTCCTCATTTTCTAACAGAGAGAGACGATAGACTGGCCCATTTGGTAGCGGTGTGTTGGGGGTCAGATCACTGGGATGCTTGACTTGACAGTGCAGAGGTACTTCAATAGGTGATGTGAATATGTATTTGTATTCTTCCACGACCTTATCCACTTGTTTCTGTTGTGTGGAGAGGTCGGTTGCGGAGGCCATGGATGTGGTTGCAACCTTTTGCTCACTCTGAGAGTGAATCACGAAGAAGACAAACTCCCTGGTCTGAGAAATGACCTTTCTGCATTGCTTGGTAAATATCAAAGAAATAACACTAGGTGGGACTACCTCGGGTATACTGTACAATTTCCTCATCTTTGAATGGCTTGATGATCTAGATTTAGGAGCAAAACGAACTGATTACAGACTGAATACCATAAACACAGAGATAGGAAGAATAACAAAAATATATAGTGAACAATATCTTCTATTAAATATTGAAATAGGTTGAAACTGTAAAATTGCAGAACTGAAACTTGCTCGAATGGTGGTAGCTATCTCTGAGAAGAGATGTGGCTTCTATGCACATGCGTCTGAGAAAAATGGATTACAATGAGGCTCCATAGGCCCTTTTCATATTACTGATGAATTCCAAAACCCTAGATATCCAAAAACCTAACCCTAGAAGGTGAAACACCAAAAGTCATGTGGGCCCTATGGGTAAGTTGGTGTAATTTGGTACCTCAACTTCCTAGGGTCATAAATTTTGCATACTACCTTCGTTTTAGGCGCGTGATATCCTGTTGGAAAGGTATTTCAAAGAGCTACACATTTTTTCATTAGACTTTGCCTCCGTCTATAGTCTAACTATGGTGAGCCAAAAAAACAACGTTTAGGGACCCAAAACAACCCTGAAAGTACATCAAGATGTGTTGACATGAAAACATACAAAATAGGCCAGTTGGATTAGGAGAGAGGCCACCCATATCCACCTGGAGAATGTGTGAGGCTTCAGACAACACTAGAAGTGTAGAACTCACATTATAAAGTAATAGAGAAAGACGTGTTAAACAAAAACAGACATGAGGAGCCAGTTGGAATAGGTGGGTGGCCACCAATATCCATCTGGATCAATATTCCCCCCTTACGAAGCAATGGTCTCCATTGCATTGAGTTCCCCCATCAGGTGGGGAAACTTCTGTTGGATTTGGCCCCGGGTGAGCCACTTTCCTTGGTGTAGGAGTTGCCTTGCCTTGACAACTCGATAAAGTTGGATCTGCTGCTGGCAAGTGCCGTTGACCTGTGTGTCCACTATCTGATCAGTGGATGCTTGTTCCATGCAGTCATGGTTGAGTTATGTTGGCGTCAGTTATTCAACAATCTCAGAGGTGTCCAATGAGGGTGGACAATATGGCCACAAGAGGTCCACATTGAATACTGGATGCAAACCAAGAAAGGGTGGAGTGTTGAGCTCAAAATCATTGCTACCCACAACCTTGGTGATAGTGTAGGGCCCATAACGAAGTGGCTGAAGCTTTTGATGGGGACCGGTGAGATGCTCCTTCTGCAAATGTAACCAGACTTTGTCACCAACCTGAAACTGGTGTGGTACTCTATGTTTATCATGGCGCTGCTTGTACTTAGCATTGGATTTCTGCAAAATCTCCTAGACCTATTGGCGGATGTGTTGAATCCACTCAATGAATCTGGTGGCTTTGTCGACTGCAGAATGATCAGGGGAAGAGTCTGGCTGTGCGGTGGCAAGAGAAAGTGCAATATCAATGGGTCCCAAGGGTTGGAATCCCAGACCCACCTGAAATGGGATATGGTTGGTGGAACTATGGAGAGCCCTGTTGTAACTGTGTTGGACATATAGGAGACTCTCATCCCATGTATGGGGATGCTTAGAATTGTACATGCATAGGATGTGCACAATCATCTGATTGATGACATCAGTTTGGCCATCAGTTTGGGGGTGGAATGAAGTGGATTTTGTGAGCTTGGTGTCCAACAAAGACCAGAGACTCGACCAAAAGGTGTTGAGGAACCTGTTGTCTCAGTCATATATGATGGTATGTGGTATCCCAAAGTGAACCCAAACTTGTTCGAAGAAGAGATTGGTAGTCTCGACCACTATGACAGTCTTCTTATAGCCTGTGAGATTGGCCATCTTTGAAAACTGATCAACGACCACAAACACGCAGTCATTTCCGTGTTTGGTGGAAGGCAAACCAGACATGTAATCCATGGAGATGGACTCCCACGGCTTCTCGGGAATAGGTAGAGGGGTGTATAAGCCTTGCTTCTTGACGGTTGGCTTGGCAATGGCACATGAAGTGAAAGATATGATATACTTGCTGACATCCAGTTGAAGTTTTGGCCAATAAAAATGTTTTTGAAGGATGACCACAGTTTTATCTATGCCAAAATGTCCTGCCACTCGACTGTAGTGGGCTTCCCAAATCACCTTTGCAAGCTCACTTGTAGGAACACAGAGATGGTCCAGGTGGCATAAGAGTCTATCCTGAATGTGAAAATCAGTGACAGTGGCTCCTATACACAAGAGATGATATGTGGTGGTGAAGTCTGGATCTTGCTGGTAAAGTTAGGGTCACTCTGATGTTTCATGTCCACAGGAATGGAGCACAGTGGTAAGTGCATCCATGGGAGACCAACTGAGGCAGTCAGTGACACGATTGGAGATACTTGTCTTATACTTGATTTTGAGATGGAACTGTTGCAGGTAGGTGGACCACTTCTGATGGTAGTCATTATGCAATTTCCCTTGTGTCTCTATGAATTGCAGAGGCTTGTGATCAGTGTGTATGATCATCTCTGTCCCCAAAATGTAATTTTTCCGTTGACGATAGGCTTGTACAATGGAATACATTTCCTTGTCATAGGTGGGGTATTTACGGACAATATCGGAGAGTGTATCACTATGATATGCCACCGGATGCCCGTGATGAGTGAGAACTATGCCCACATCATACTCAGATGCATCAGTCTCAATCTTGAATGGTTGTTGCAGATCGGGAAAGGATAGTATTGGAGCTCAGCACAAACAATGTTTTAGATCTTCGAATTCTCATTGCTGCTCCTTCCCCCACACAAAATTTTCTCTACCACTGTCCTTGGTCACCTGGCTGAGGGCCCAGGAAATATGGGAGAATCCCAACATGAACCGTTGATAAAAATTGGCGAGTCCTAAGAAGCTCTAAAGCTCGGTCAGTGGGGTCAGGCTAGCCAGTCACGGATAACTTGGATCTTAGCTGGATCAACATGTACCCCATGTTCATCCACAATGTAGCCCAGGTATTATACCCTGTTCATGCCAAAAGAGCATTTTTCCAAGTTGGCATAAAGCTTGTGCTGTCGCAGAGTGCTAAAAACCTGTTGAATATGCCGCATCTGCTCCTCCCACGTTCTGTTGAAGATGAGGATGTCATCCAAATATAATACCACAAAGGAGTTGGTGAAGGATCTCAATACATCATCCATCAACCTCATGAAAGTGGCTGGTACATTTGGTAAGCCAAAGGGCATGACTAGCCATTTGTAGAGACCTTCCTTAGACTTGAAGGTTGTCTTCCAAACATCCGTTGGTTCGATGGGAACCTAGTGGTAGCCAGACTTCAGGTCAATCTTGTTGAAGAACTTTGCCCCCTTGAGTTGGTCAAGAAGGTCATCAATCCTAGGAATGGGATAGCGGTTCTTGACTATGGTTTTGTTTAAGGCTCTGTAATCAATGTAGATTCACCAAGTCTCGTCCTTCTTCTACACCAGTACAATCGGGCTTTCGCAAGGGGAGGAGTTGGGTCTGATGTGCCCCTTTTGAAGAAGCTCTTGGGTCTGATGCCTAATTTCATCATTCTGCATCAATGAGTGTCGATAGACTGGTCCATTAGGTAGAGGTGCGTCAGGGGTCATATAAATTGCATGCTTGACTTGGCAATGTGTTGGTACCCTTGTAGGTGAGACGAAGATGTCTCTGTATTCTTCCACGATCCCATCCACTTGCTTCTATTGCAAAGAGAGGTGTTGTGTAGAGGCCACGGATGTGATGACGACCTTCTACTTACTGTGAGCACGGATTACAAAGAAGACGAACTTCTCAGTTTGTGAAATGACCTTACTGCATTTCTTAGCAAATATTAAAGAAATAACAGTAGGCGGTGCCACCTCTAGGATCTTGTACAATTGTCTACCCAAAGTAAAAATAACACTATGGGGTCTAGACTCATACACAACATGATGCTTCCAAAAATATGGTTGTCCTAAAAGAACATCACAAACTTCAAGGGGATAAATATCACACAATACCTCATCTTTGAAAGTATTGATGTCATAGGACAGACGAAATTGTTGGCTGACATGGAGATCTCTTCCTTGACAAAGCCAGTCTGTGGTGTAGGGTTGTGGGTATGGTGTCATTGGCAGGTTCAACCACTTGATGACCTCTGTTGAAATCAGGTTCTTCTGACTACCAATGTCACAATGAAGTGAATCAGAGCCCCCTTGACCCACATTTGTGAGTGAAAGAGGCGTTCCCCTTCCTCTGGTTCTTCTGGTTCGCTTGGTCAGACTTTGGTGGTAGCGACTGTGGCACTGGGTTCAACATCGATAATCTGCTTCCCTCCTTCAGTATTTGACTCTGAATCAGAATCGACCTCTGACTCGGAAGTCTTCAGCTCGGTCACGAGGGACTTCTTGGAGAGGCATTCGTGGGTGTTGTGCCAATGAATTTTATGGTACTCACACCATTTTTCCGTGTCCTTCTTCGTCTTCTCATTTCCCTTCTTGTGTTGTGGCTTGGATGGATTGTCCTGAGGGAAACCATCATGACTTGGTCCCCTACTATGTGGGTTGGGGTTTCCTTTGCCCTGCTTCAACTATGAGGGGTTTGTAGATCCAAAATCTTGTCGTTTTTGCTTAAATTTTTGCTCGATCTTGACAACGTATCTATAAGTTATGCCCAATGAGGCGATGTCCAGGAAATCCATTTATGTTTGAATGTATCTATGCAAACAGTCATGATATTTGAGCACCAGATAATGCTCAGAATATTTTATACCCAATTTGGTGTGGAGGGTATGGAAAATATTGGTGAAGTCTGGTACTGTCTAGTCCCTTTCTTGATGTAGGGTGGTCCATCTAGTGTACTGATCCTCGTAGCTTCCAACAGGGTAGTATTGTTCTTTAATGGCATCCTAGAAGGAATCACATGTAGGGGCCACCAAAAAATTGTAGATTCCTGCACGACCCTTTGCTCAGAGTAGGTTTCCCACCAGTCTTTAACATGGGGAACGACCTTGAGGAGTGAAAAAGTGATATTTTCTCGATCGGATAAATTGTGGACCGAAAAATATCCTTCAAGCCGATTTAACAATTTATCTATAACATCTGCATATATCAATCCTTCAAATAATGGAATATAAAAAATTACCTGTACCTTGAAGGAGGTTGCATGGCCGCCTGATGAAGATGCTTCTCTCATGGGAAACCGCCGAAGGATCCATGCGAAGCTGCCCATCATTTCGTTCCTTTGTCACGCAAGGGCTTCCTCAATCAACATTTTAATAGGATCTCATGCTCCATCATCTTTCTTTTCATTTCCCATGGGTTGTTGTCAGGCTCAACGCAACCGATCTGGTAATGGATCGATTTGTTTGAGTCCCAACTTCTCTGACCCAAACCTTGTTGGGTACATGCATAAAGAAAAATAAATGAAGGACAGACCACTCTGATACCACTGATCTGGATTTAGGAGAGGAAAAAGCCGATTATAGACTAAATACCATAAACACAGAGATAGGAAGAATAACATAAATATTTAGTGAACAATATCTTCTATTAAATAATGAAATAGGATGAAACTGTAAAACTACAAAACTGAAACTTGCTCGAATGGTGGTAGCTATCTCTGAGAAGAGATGTGGCTACTATGTGCATTTATCTTCGCAGAATGGATTACAATGAGGCTCCATAGGCCCTTTTCATATTACTCATGAATGCCAAAACCCTAGACATCCAAAAACCTAACCCTAGAAGGTAAAACGCCAAAAGTCATGTGGGTCGTATGGGTAAGTTGGTGTAATTTGGTACCTCAACATCCTAGGGTCATAAATTGTGCGTACAACCTTAGTTTTAAGCGCGTGATAGGTCGTTGGAAAGGTATTTCAGAGAACTACACATTTTTTCGTCAAACTCTAACTCTGTCTACACTCTGGCTGTGGCGAGCCAAAAAAACAATGTTTAGGGCCCCAAAATAGCCTTGAAAGTACAACAAGATGTGATGACATGAAAACATACAAAATAGGCCAGTTGGATTAGGCGAGAAGCCACTCGTATACACCTAGAGAATGTGTGAGGCTTCAGACATCCCTAGAAGTGTAGAACTCACAATTATAAAGCAGTACATAAAGACGTGCTATAAAAAAATGGACACGAGGAGCCAGTTGGAATAAGTAGGTGGACACTAATATCCATCTGGATCACTTGATGCCATACGATAGGAGACACTATTGGTTGATGTGAAGATCACTCCCTTGATGGAGCCATCCAATGGTGTAGGGTTGTGGGTGCGTCATAGTCGATAGGTCTATCCGCTTGATGATATCTACTGAGATTAGGTTCTTCTGGTTACCACTATCAATGATGAAGTGTAGTGGAGTGTCTTTCACCCACATCTATGAATGAAATATGCGCTCACCTTCCTCTGGCTCATCAGGTTCACCGGGATAGATCTTGGTGGTAGCAATGGTGGCACTGTGTTATGCGTCAATGATCAATTCCCCTTCTTTGTTTTTGACTCAGAGTTGGAACCTGCATCTGATTCAGAGGCATTTACTTTAGTGTAACACCCTTGTTTCCCCCAACTTGTAATTAATCATTAATCATGATCACCATGATATGGCATGGGAACAATGTAAATGTATTATTGTTTGAATTGCTAATAGATGACTTTGGGGTTGAAGCCTTGAAGTATTGGCCATGATATCACTAGAGGAAAGAATGGGAAAACTATAAGAGAGGGTTCATTATGTCAAATGACCCAAAATTTCCCTTGTTGGTAATAATAAACCCCCTCTGAATCCCAAGGAGGGAAATATGTTAATGAAGGAAGGAATGGTGGTCGAATACTCAACCACCCCCATGAATGGAAGCATGGTCAGATTGAAGAATGTCATCCTGAAGTTCCACGGGGTCTAGAAGACCAGGCCGACTCGAGTTTCCTTCTGGCAGAAGGAACAAGATGGTTCAAGAACCATCTTGGGAAAAGGATATGTAGAAAATAGATACAAGAGAAGACACACCAAAAAGGAGGCACATGTGTGAGGCTTTGTAGAGATAAGGAGAGACACCAAACAAGAACGCATGCACATAGGGGAACATGAGACCTGGATATGCATAAGAAAAGAGGAAGGTTGCGAGATTGATGATGGGAAAGCATCTGATAAACTTCATAGGGATGTTGTGACAGAGAGAAGGGCTCTAAGAAAAAGCATAGTTCCCTAGTGATATCATGGATTGGCATGGGGGTGGCTAGAGTGCTAAGAATGAATGCCTTTGAGCCTATGGTTGGGTGGAAAGGTGAACACCCATAGTCAGTTAGTTGGATACAATCCAAAATAGATAAGTATTTGCATACCATGTATATTTGAGTTGTAACTGTAAAATAAAGTTGAATATCCTGTGAATGTTTCAGGGATGCACATGTTTGCTTGATGGTTAGGTTGTGTTCCTTTACCTTTTGCTTGATTGTGTATTTGAGCAAGTAAGGAACCATATGGTTTGTACACATAAAGGTTGTTATCGGACTAATCGGTAGGTGCAGACACTAACAGATCTCCCTAGATCCACCTGGATCTAGAACAAAATAGGACAGGACATGACTCTTTCCCTAAGTTGTAATCATTGAATCTACTAATAGGGAGGAATAAGTGACATACCTTGATATCGCTTCCTTAGGTCTCTATTGCTCCTGCTTCGCTCCGATGCTCTCGTGAGGTCAATTCCAAAAAAACACAAACCAACCAAAGTGAAGATAGCAAAATGTATTTGACGTCAACTTATGCATATGATCAAGGAATTACACAATAAAGTAAGAGTGACTTTATGGGAAAGGGACATGTCACTGTATCATATTAATTGAAAGTAGAAGATACAACCTGATCGCCTTGATGTTGCAAGCTTCCTTTCAGTGACCCTTGGTTCCAACACACACACTTGCTCTATACTTGCATGAAGAAGATCCAATTCCTCTTGATAGCCCAACTAAAGCCTTCAAGCCTCTGTCCAAGCAGGGTTCTTCACACAATTCTTTTGCCAATTCTTCATTCATTCTTGCTTAACCTTTTCCATGAGAAACCTTTCAATATATAGGAGAAGGAGATATGGTTACATGGATGAGGATGATCCCATCAAATCTAAGAAGTCAGTAAAATCACAACTGTATGAATGCCAACTCATTTTCTAGAAGATTCCCTTCTAGAACCCTCGAGACCTCTTCTCTTTTCCAAGCTTAAAAATAGGTTCGCACCTTGTGTATGGAGAGAACTGAGAGAAGTTTGCACCCTAAATGAAGGTGGCCTGCGAGAATGAGGGATTCTCGCACCCTAGGTCATATGCAGCCTGCGAACTCACTTTGAAAATATGTTTTTGGAAGGAGACAAGATCCACTGTTCTCAGGCAAAAATTCCTTGTTGGGAGCCTGAATACACCAGTGTTAACACATCGCCAGATCCTAAGGTTCAGAGAGTGGCACTTCGACAATTTTGAGTCGTTGCTTTAACGGGAAGAGGAACTCTCGAAGTTCCAAATACCGAAGACCCGAAGCAACGAGAGTCGTGGATATATGGGTCCACCTGGCTAGAACCTGACCGTTAGATCTATGTTGCGGTCAACTCAACACTGACCAACTTTGGGAAAAAAGTGGAGTTTGCATAGAAAAAATCTTGAATGTTGAACTTTCAAAGTAACGATATTTGTGGATCTATGGATCTACATGGCCGGATATCGACCATGAGATTTGAGGGATGTTAGAAGGCTATCATCCCGAAATGATGTGGCACAATGACATAATATAGGGTGACATGGACCCACGATCAATGTGCCATGTGTCACTTGGATTTGGGTGTTTCATAGACCCTATAGGCCCATTAACACGTGACGCATGTCACCCACTGAAGGGGCCATGTGTCCTCTCTGCCTTGCCACATGTCATCTCGGGAAATTACCTGTTTGGTTCACATGGTAGGAGATCTCATAGTCCGATGACTTGGAACTCCAGAGGAAGTTAGACGACATTCATTAAAGTGTGAAGGCTCCCTAAATTGCGAACCGAGTCGTCCATCTCAGTCGTCCATCATTAAGGATATGTGTCGATAGATCTTGTAGTCCGAAGACTTAACACTCTGGGAGGAAGCTGGAAAATACACGCCAAAACTCATGAATGTTGAAGTTATGAATTAACGAGAACCATCGATCTGGAGGGACTTCAGGACCACTTGTGACCATTGGATCTATTCCATGGTCAATTCAACTTTGACCTACTCTGGGACTAAGGAGAGGATCACACCATGAAACCGTTGAACGTCGAAGTTGCAAATCGACGGAGGCTTTAGATTCTGAGGTCTACATGGACGCGTTTTGAGCATGAGACCGAAGATATGGAGTGTAGTGTTGAGGATAAGTTGAAAGGGCCGAAGGACAGAGCTATGTGGTAGTGTTTCGTGAGTTTGGAACTCTGGGGGACTTGAGACAATAGAAAGTATTCTCCAAAAGGGCCGAAGGCTGGAGATATGTGGCAACATTTTGGAAATATGAGAGTTTGGGACTCTAGAGGATTTGCGTACAGAAAGGAAAAAAATGTGTTCATCGCCGAAGTGTCAAACGTCGAACTCCCCTGTAGCTTATGTGTCAAACAAAGATCAAAACCCATTGTTGGATTGGAAGGTGGATGAACTACCACCATGGATGTAAGAGCTTGAGGAGGGTATGAATGTGAGGGATCCACGTGGATGCCATGTGACCCTCAACCAATGAATTCCCAAAGAACTTCAGAAGGGAAAATGTTCAATCTAGAGCTCGGATTTGAGCATTGTAATGGTGACAGGAAAGATCTTGACAAGCCTAAGAGGATGGATACCTCAAGAATAGAGTTCTAGACGATGGAGGAAAGCAAATGTTTGATGCCCCATCCCTTAAACAGGTACTTGAGGGTTTTGGTGTGTTAGAAATTGGTATCAGAGCATGGTAACAACACTTTCCCTGCTTGGGCTCACGAAAGAGTCAAGCGATATTTTTCTTTCTTATAAAACTTCAAGGGAGGGGGCACCCTACCCTACCCTATCTAGCAGAGCATGATTCAAACCCAGGCCTGGATGGGCCAAGGAATAGTCATAAGACTAGTTTACCAAGGCTAAGATGAGCCTATTGAGAATATTACTACAGTATGGAAATTATCTGCATAAGTTCCTTGAGAAAAAGGATGCAGATTAAAATTCAGTTGGGATTTCACCTAACAAGATTGAATCATGATAGGTTGTGGTAAAAGAAGACTATCATTTATTTTGGGAGATGATAACCAGTCCTGCAAAGTGGGACATGTTGATGGACATTAATAATAAAACTTGGATGCATATGGAAAAACATTGAACATGAAAATTAGGAATGTTATAACCTATGGTGGGATGTAAGGCATGGTCTAGTAATGGAGCTTTTGATGAGAATGACCTTATGTCAACAGGGGTTGATAACAAGAATGAAATGTTGGTAATGTTGCAGCCTATTGCCTTGATAAGATAGGAATGTAAGGATTAATGAGAGATCGATGCAAGGTCTGATTAAGAAGGTGTCAAAACACCTTTGAATGACCAATGGATCCTGTAGACATCCTGAAGTGGATGATAGCCACATGAATATAGCTTGGTAATACTCATACGACTATAAGGGGGAGTTTAGGAAAATATTCCCTTGTAGGGATCTGTTGACCAAGAATGAATTGAGGCATGAATAAGAGACTAGAAGTAGTTATATCACTTCCTCAAGTGATACAATAACTATCTATCTGAATTATGAATTACAGAAGGTTTTCACAATAAAAAGGGAAAAAGTGACCCTTGTTGATTATTTCCATATAGAGAGGGAAACATCAGTATGAATTATGACTGTAAGACTATTCATATGATTTACTGTAATCCCTCACTAAAGAACACTAATAGAAATACTTTGATGTGAATGGATTGAAAGGATTTGTAGTAGTAATAATTATTTCTTTAATGAAGGTTTAAAACCTTGTATATGTGTATAATCCCTCATGATCGGAGGAATTAGTCTGATGACTATTCTCTGAAAAGGGAACGTATGTACAACTCTTGAGTTTCGAAGGGAACTGAGAAATGAATTTTGTTTCTGGATACCGGAATTGTTGGGCAGTGTTTTCTAACCAATCTAATAAATGGAGTTGTAGAAATATGGAGTGATTTAGTGAAAAATCATAGCAGTCTCCCTTGCTTGGTGGATAGGAAACCAATCTTCCAGAATTCTTGTGGGGGGAGGAGAGTGACCTCCATCCCTGAATGTTGTTGAACAGAATGAAGAATTCTAGGTGTAATGGTTAAGACTGATTTTGATCTAGAGATACTCAAGAGTTATGAACTAGAATACTTAGTAAGTAAGCTACAACAAACGTCAGATCTGGGAGTTGCAGAGGAGGATTGTAGGATAAACATTTGATTAAATCATGATTGTCAGATCTCAGTAAGGGAAAATCAATGGTGGGGAGCCATTACGGGATCAAAGGGTTGAGTTAACGATCACGCAGGTTACGGTTCTGCAATGCCCAAAGATCGTTGATCGTCACTCGAAAACAAATCGACGAATCACATTGATCCATCTGCCAATGTGCATCTTCCATTGCAGAACTCAATGACGAGTTTAAACATTGTGCTAGTAGATACTCTGCCATCCTTCCTAGCTGTCTATATTTGTGATTGATTTAATCACAATCGTCGATTAACACTAAAGGAGTTGATTTGAGGTCATAGCTCTCGGTCATATGAAGGGAGGATAGAGGTCCTTCGGGCTACTTGAGGAGGACAGGGTTTAACGCTCTGTGTTAAGCTATGGTGAGAATGGTTATATGTAGAGAATAAAGGAAAGAGCATATTGATTCCTAGCACCCCTATTTCGAGGTTTACAATGCAATGACAACATAATATTTCATAAAAGGGATTTAGGACGGGAGGTCCTATGTCAGGGAGACAGATAATAATACCAACTAGATATGAATGATATTAAAAGTGGAGGTGATGCACCTGTATAAATATATGCATATAAAAGGTGCAATAGGACTTCCCTGATGAGTGGAATGTGAGGTAAGAATTTCCCTTGCCAAGGTTTAATGAATACCATGGATGCATGGTTGACTCCATTATGAAGAGTCATGAAAGATTTTGTCTTTAATGATAGCTTGAGGGGAATGTGTTCCTTTCTCTCAGGAAAAACCAATATAAATAGATGAAAGAGTAAGGGAGCAAGGATGATCTATTTTTATAATAAAAGACAACATGATTATGCCTTTGAAGAGCGCATGAGAACAATTGTGAACAATCCTGAGTTAAATGGTTTCAATGAAAAGATGTGTGTGAGATGCAAAAGGTACCTAGGACAACTACACAGAGGATTATGATCATGCATATGGTTAAATACATCATATATATCAGTTAACAAAACTAGGATAGGTGTGGATAAAGAAGTTGGATGCATAACAAAGATGCATGCCTATATTCCTTATGGAATATTTGATAAACAACTAAATCTAAATCGAGGTTGAGACTATCACAGGTAGTGAAGGATGTGCAATAAGGAAGTTTCATGTTGAAGGAAGTTCCATGTGGAGGAACTGTGTGAAGACTCTGTCAGGAGAACAGAGTCACAACCTTAATGACTGTTGAGAATTAAGCAGTGGGATACAAGCCTATATGTGTGTGTGTGTGTAACGTCCCCAACCACCAACAGGTTGGGCAACATCACTCGTAAACATACTTTTCGCTTTGATACCAATTTGTGACATCCCCAACCACAAACAAGCCGGGCAACATCACTCGTAAACATAATTTTTTCTCTGATACCAATTTGTGACGGCCCCGACCTTAATATACTGGGTTATGAAACATAGAGATACTTGCGGAAACATCATACACATCCATATAAACATAGAAATTAAAATTATCATCTACCTATATATAAACATATACAGATGACATATTCTAATAATACACAAATTAATGTGGAAATAACAGTAAGCATACACCTACAACATATACAATATATCCAGGCATTACTCATCAATTATATCACATGTACAATTACACAACATGTAAATGAACATAGAAGTGACACTTATATTTTAATAGAAGACCACCAACTGCGTGCAGAACTTCCATGAACTTCACATCCATAGAACACACTACTCCTCACTCTCAGCAGTGGGTCACCCTCGAGCTGGGACTAAACTCCACCCAAAAAGTGATTCCTAGGTTAAGAAAGGTCGATAGGGAAGTCGCACAGTTCAACAAGAAGGAATTCCCCCAAGGAGCCATTTACGCCCACAGCTCACAGACTCTCATTCCCCACATGCATGTTCCACCCCAGGAGTTTACACCTTCAATGTCACACATTCCATCAGCTGCTACACCTCCCTTTTGAGGGCTTCAACAACAGGATGGATTAGGAATTCTCAGAGCTTTGTAGCTGCTATTGGACTTCCTCTAGGAGAGCTCACTTCCTTATCACACTCTCTCACTTGGACAGAGTTGCTCACAGGCTTGACAACTTGCTTCTTCTATCCAACTCCTAAGTCCAAAGGGTAACCACAACAAAAAAATCGAGTATCAGAGCGAAAAGTATGTTTACGAGTGATGTTTCCCAACCTGTTGGTGGTTGGGGACGTCACAAATCAAGTAACCACAGCAGAAAAATCGGGTATCAGAGTGAAAATTTTGTTTACGAGTGATGTTGTCCGGCCTATTGGTGGTTGGGGACATTACAAATTGGTATTAGAGCGAAAAGTATGTTTATGAGTGATGTTTCCCAGCCTGTTGGTGGTTGGGAACGTCACAAATTGGTATCAGAGCCATGGTTTCAACACTAAGCCTGGATGGGTCAGGAAAGTGGAAGTTGAAAAAAAGGTTTCGAAAAGGAATTGTTGTCGAAATGGACAAAATTGAAGTTCAGAGCCCAGTTTTCGACACTGAGCCTAAATTGGGTCATATAAGTGGTTATGGAATAAAAATCTTAGAGCAAATTGTTGTCGAGAGGGACAAAATTTGAATTTCAGAGCATCCCAGAGTGTCAAGAGAACACCTTGGTCATGTTTGGAATCTCGGGAAGTATAGCGGTTCAAGAAATATAGCAGAGAAAAGAGACTGCATTAACAATGGGTTTGGAACCACAAGGTTTAAAGTTGGACCATAATATCTACACAGGGAAAAGGCCAACATTTTCCAGTCGTTAGATCTAGAAAAAGGTGCATGAGAGTTAAAATCCAAATTCCTTAGGACTTCGTAACTTCGGTGAATTTTATGAGTTAGAGAGCCAAAGGGGTTGAAGTGTCGAAGCTCCGAAGTCCTGGAATGGGTCTACACCATAGATCTGGGGAGAAGTGCTTAACCATTGGATCGACCAAAGACAGATCAGAACCGTTAGATCAAGCCAAGAGAAAGAGGTAAGGCGTGGTGGTGAAAAACATATCTCATCCATCATATTTGTGCGCAAGTGATTGTGAGCCATAAATCCCACATCAATTTGGGAGTTTGACGTTCGAGAGAAACAAAGTATGCTAGTGAGAAAACTCTTGAAGCCTGAAGTCCAGAAGTCTGGAGTTAATCTGGACCGTTCATCAAAAAGGGGAACGTGTCGACAGATCAACGTATTCGAGAGTTTGGTGTTCGGGAGAAACAAAGTATGCTAAGGAGAAAAATCCCGAAGTCCTGAAGTCTAGAGTTGATCTGGATCTTCCATCAAAAGGGACGTGTGTCAGAAGATCAACTTGTTCCGGAGTTTGGCATTCGGGAGAATTGGAGTGTGCTAGTGTGAAAAGTATCGAAGCCCGAAGTCCCGAAGCCAAAGAAAAAAAGTGGCGTGGCATGATGACATCACCAGTGGTGATGTGGACCCTTCCTAGGCATTCCATGTGCCACCACCTTAATTGTTGACAGTTGTACCATGTGGACCCCAGAAAGTAAAGAAGTTTGGGAATTCAACGTTCGAGAGAATTGGAGTGTGCAAGTGTAAAATCTTCCGAAGACTGAAGTCCCGAAGTGGTGTGGCCTACTGACATCACCAGTGATGATGAGGACACATGGGATGTGTGCCACGTGTTAGTGAGTTAAGAACCTTTCAAAGATAGAAGCTCCAGTTAGAACGTGACATGTGTCACCTGTCATATTGGACCACATGTCCGCTTCTAGTATTTCGCCATGTGGCACTCTTCTTGAGCATGGTTAGTGGGGCCCTTGATGGTCACAGGGGATGCATGGAATCAGATCCCAAGGTCTGGAGACTTGACACTCTGAAAGAAATGGTTCGTGATGGAATGGGAGAAAGAAATCCTCGAAATTCTGTAGCGCCGAAGTAACGTAACGTGATGACGTATCGGGGGTGACGTGGAAGTATCTGGATATTCGCAGTTCGAGAGTTTTGGGGTGTGCAGATGTGAAATCCTCCAAAGTCCCAGACCCCGAAGCTCCGAAGGCCTGAAGACCGGAGAGTCAGAGTTAATATCGACCGTTAATCGGGAAACGACACTTGGAAACATATGCAACAATCTGGAGACTTGGCACTCTGGAAAGATTGAGAGTATGGATAGTTCGGAAACCCCGAAGCCTGGAGTTTTGTAGTAAATATATGTCGTTGGATGTTGGGAAGCCAAGGACCATCGATCCACCCCACTTAGCGAGTTTGCCAATGCGACACTCTGGGAGATTTGTTGTGATGTGCTTTGGAAATCGTCAAAGCCCAGAGTCCCATAGTTCTTGTCCACCGTAGATTTGAATAGAGAATGTGGACCGTAGATCCACTGTCCTTCATGAATTTTGCAGTTCAATGTTTTGTGATGTTTGTGATGTGTGGAAAGGGAAACCCCCAAAGTTCTAGAGCCCCAAGATCTCGAAGCGCCAGATAAGCGCCTATCAGAGTAGCGCTTGGTCATAGTCGATGGTCACATGAGATTGGGGGCCAAAGAAAGAGGGCTAGTGCCCATAAATTGTTTTTAAGAAAATAGAAGGGCTTAGAAATAGATCCCGTGGGGTCCATGATTGAATAGACCTGCATCGAAAGAAGTAAAGAAGGTATGTAAACCTGAAGAGAGGATCTAACAAGGATTCAAGAGCTAATTTGACTCTATGAAATAAAAACAGTTGTACAAAGATCGCCTTCTAGAAAGCACCATTGTGCAAACAGTTATAACTTTCTGCTCAGGATTCTGAATTGAGCAAGGAGGCAATCATTGGAAAGGTCTTGGAAAGAGGTTTCCAATTATTCAACCATCTATGATACATGATAATGCATGAACTATAATTTCATATGGAGATGAAAAGAATGGGAATAAGGAAGGAAGGTTTTATGGAATATGAAAGAGTTTGGAGATAAGATGTGACATCTCCAAGGATTGGTCCCGCAGTTGGAGATAGCACCTCCATTATTGTTATCATTATGCACAGTGGAAGCATGCCATGAAGGTCATCAAATATGGCATGACATAAGTTGAAAATGCATGCCAGAAGGCTAAATCAAATTGCTTCAAGAAATAAGTTGGTGTTAACTAACCAAGGTTACTCAGAGAAGATGATTGGAATTATAATCCGTTCATGCAGGAGTTGGATCAGAGGACCTCAATTCATAATGGAATGTTGAAAATTAATATTAGATTTATTTTTGGTTGCAAGTATGCAAGGTACACAAGGAAGGACTCCTGGATGGAGTCAATTCCATGAACATCCTAAGATAATGGAAGAAGAATTCATGAGGTAGATATCAAGTCAAGGATAATTTAAAAGTGAAATTATTTCTAAAGAGAAAACAAAAAGTAACCAGGAAGAAAATGGTTATATGCATGGGTTTGAATACAGAGGAGATGGTGTCTGAAAAGAATACATATTAAGTGACATAGAGCCATGAATGGCAACCAAGAGGTTGTAGGTATCACTTGAAGATGTGATGGTAAGGTAAAAGAAGTACTTTCAGTTAATTTCATGCATATAGCAAATGAGGCATATGTGCATCCTTACAGTATGCTAGAGATTGGCTAGGAAAGACAAGTTTGAGGCTAGTTGGCAAAGAGAAGAGAAGAGTACAAGAAAACCTCAAGTACTAAAATATGCAGTCTGGAAAGGGTTGAAGGAGTTCAGTTCCAAAGAGTAAATAGATATTGAAGATCCAAATTCTATAAAATAGCATGTTTGGAATTATAATTCATCCAAATATGAGTTAGGATAGTAGGATCTAGGGAATAAATGAAAGTTGAAGGTTAATATCAGTTGGGTATTGTATGTAAATGCAAAGGGCAGCCAAGGGTGATTGGCTAGAAAGTGCTTAGGACATAAATAATCACGTACAGTGGCTACAATGAGAGCACAAGAAGATTCAAGAATCCAAGAAGAATTAAAGACTTTTGGGATCAACAAGGAAAAGTTTTATAGGGAGCAAGAAATTGCTGCAATTTTTGTGGCAGCGAGTATGTTATGGCTTGTTGGATAGCTAAAGAAAAAAAATGCTTGCATGTTTGCAAAGTGTTGTTGATGATGATGTTGTTGCATATGGAAGGAAGCAACATAAAGCTAAAGTGTTGGTTATAAGTCTGATAAAAGAAGCATGAAAGCTTCTATTGTCATCGTCTAATCAGGTAACATCAAATTTTTTTAATGGCAACGATGCAGGTAATTATTCTCTTTTGAAATTATGTTACATAATTGCCAAAGGGAAATTCAGGTAAGAATTTTCCCTAGTTGATTTTTTATGATACATAGGATAGTATTATTTGAATGTATTAACATGAATACGATACCACTAGATGTGGTAAAGGATAGAGGCATGTCATAGTTATCAAAGCTTTTTAACTTTTGAATGCACACACTGGCATAGTAGAATGTCATGTTAATTTGGTTATGAGGTAATAACCAAAGAGATAAAAGATAAGAACTTGTTATAGGAATGAATGCTAGTAATGCTAGTCATGTATGAGACCAAGACAGGGTTGGATACAAAAAAGTATGGATATGGGAAAGTTATGAACCACGCAGCTACTAAAAACTTCCTACCTTTAAATAAAACTTGGACTGTAACATTTTTGCTAACATTAATGAACACCACAAAATTATATTCTTGGTGTAGTGTTCGGGTAGAAAAGGAAGGCATCCAATTAATTGGGAAAAAAATAGGAAGTGTGTGGGGAATGTGTTAGGACATTGGCCAAAATTCCAACTTATGGATGGTGAGATACATGACTGAGATAAAGAGCATTATGTAATTCAATGCAAGATGCATTGAATAAATATGCATCGATAATTGCACTCATGCATAGTAAGTGATAGAATTGTATACTTGAATACATTTGTTGAATGTGTTTTGTAAGTACATGCATATATATTATTGCATGGAAATAATTGATACTAACAACTGTAATGTTGTTAACTCATGAAGTTAAGCACATTTAAAGAGTTGTTAGATATTGAAACAAAAAAGTTGCAAGTCGAGTAGTCACGTAAGCATTGACTACAACAAAAATAAAATTGTTCAATAAAAAAAGAGAAGTAATGAACTTACAGATATTAATTATGAACATGCATATGCATAGAATGATGAGTCATTCTATTTTATCAAATTGTTTGGTAATTATGATTGAATTGCTAGGTGCATGCAATTCTAAGATCATTGCATATGGTTTTGTACATATTACAATTGAATTATGATGTACATGAAATACTAACAATTGTTGGTTGTATGCAAGAGGAAGCATTGCAGGAAAAATAGTATGCAGTTTGGTTCTTGTGGAAAACCACAAGGAAGGCTACACTCATAATATGGAAACAGACAAGAAGAATTATGAAATAGATTTTCATGTTTTGGGGAAAATTTGAATTCCCTTTTGAACTAAGTTTGAGTTCCTAAATGAATTATTTTATGTTCTCTCATGATAACTGCATGAGGGTGATGTAGATGAGATGATATTGATTAAAGTTGGAATGTTGACTACAAAAAGTAGTTTGGGGAAGATGTTGATTGGAAACAACAGATCTTACCCTATGGATCCCCGGTGGATCTGGGTGTGTGTACATTTCTCCTTGGGTTGCCTTGGATAAGGCTGGAGCCCTGGAGGTGTTGACGATTAAAATCCCAAGGATGAATTCCACCCACAAAGTATTGCTAAGGCCTTATTATTAAAACTATCATAATAATATAATACTAGTAGGTGGGACCCCCTTGTAAACTGGAGACTCAAAGATAGACATATCACACATTTTTTTT
>ML818777.1:44698-61318 GCA_009831015.1 Picea engelmannii
AAGTAATACTTGTGGATTAGGAAACAAATTTTGAGGCTATAAAACATAGGGTGATATTCTCGTATATCTTTCCTTAGCCAAGCAAGATCTGAAAATGCTTGAGTAATATTATTTCATATATTTTCCTCAACATTTATTTAGCGGCCATACTGGGGAGATATTCCATATCTCTTTGGTTGATTTTTATGCTTGATTATCATTGAATATATCTACTTTTTTTATTTTTATTCTTTGATTGTTTCATTTCTTAATGATTGTACCTGTTGCAAGGCAGTCTAACATTGAGCCTGGTCTTCAAGATTAGACCAACATTGCTTTAAACTTGTTTAATACCATCTTAGATACTGCTAATACCCGGTTTGAGTTTAATTTCTCATGGGAAGCAATTGAAGAAGACATAAGTGCCTAAGAACGTTGGAAAGCTAGGTATAGAAGTTCACACTGTGTTGAACTGCTAGGGTGAGAACTCTTTCTAAAGCAAGGAAAAAGATGAATTCTCGATGCTTCTAGAAGGGAATCTTCTAGAAGGATGAGATGGCATTCGAATGGTTATCCTAGTACTGGATTCCTTGATATTTTGGGATCATTCTTATCCAAGTAACTAATTCATTCTCTCCTATATATTGAGGGAATTATCATGGAAAAGGTTAAGTAAACAAGGTTAAGCAAGATTCATTGGAGAATTAGTGAAAGAATTGTGTGAAGGATTGAAGCTTGAACAACAGGCTAAGAAACTCCAGCAAGGTTATCATAAGGGTTTTAATCTTCTTCATTCAAGTGAGCAAGTGTGTGTGTTAGAGCCAAGGGCCATCGAAAGGAAGTTTGCGACATCAAGGCTCAAGTTGTAATCTTTACTTTCCATTAATATGATACAGTAATATGTCCCTTTCCCATAAAGCTATTTCCACTTTATTGTATAATTCCTTGATTATATACATAGATTGACTGTTGAATAGATTGTGCTTTCTTCACTTTGGTTGGTTTGTGTTGTGTTGGTCTTGACTGCACAAGAGCACTAGAGCGAAGCAGGAGCAACAAAGACCATAGGAAGCGATTATAAGGTATGTTACTCATTCTTGCATCCTAGTTAATTTAATGGTCAAAATCTAGGGAAAGAGTCATGTTCTATCTTGCTTTGTTCTAGATACAGGTGGATCTAGGGAGATCGGTTTGTGTCCGCACTTACGGATTTATCCAATAACAACTATCACAACATAGGAGCCAATGACAATGATACTTGTATGCTCTTATTTGTCAATTCCCTTGAAGGGAAGGTTGCGGCCGATTTCTTCAATCTCCCTCCTAAGATTTTATCTACTTGGGAGGAGTTAGTCTATTGGTTCAAATCTACCTATGGGCAATCTAAAATCCTAGCTGAGCAATTACGGGAGTATAATAACATCGCTTATAAGGATGGTGAGACTATCAAGTCATTCAACTTATGTTTCACCAAGTTATACAATCAAATCCCTGAACTCATCCGACCTCATAACCAAGCCACTTTCATGCATTATTATAATGCATTACCTTCCCCCTATCGTCACAGTATTGAGAAAAAGGACATTGATAACCTCGGTTCCACTCTGCATACTTGTTTAGAGTATGAAGAACAACTTGAAAGAACAGGTCTTCCTAAGGGAGACTCAATTAAATAGATAGGCATGTCCACCCTCTTACAGCTTGTACAAGACATGAATAATCGAATGATAGCGTACGAGCGAAAAGGAAATGTCTCATCTCTTACCCCTGGAGCTTTATCTTCTTCTACACCCCCCTTTATAAATCCAACTGAAAATCAATTTTAGCCTAAAGATATCATGCCTCGTAGTTGGTGTAACTTTTATGAGGAACACCATGAGGAAAGTACATGTGAGGTAAGAAAGAATGCCATAGATAAAATCTTTGGAAAGAGACCTGAAACTACCGTTGTTTTCCTAGACTTTGCAGAGCCAGAAGATGTCATGATCATAAAAACTAGGAATAAATCCTATGCTCCGAAAAGAAAATATGATCCTCCCCGCACTTCTTCTAGCCCAAGCACATCTTCACCAGCTGCTACTATTCAGGTTCCTAAGGCTCCTGACAGTCAAGGAACTACCTCCCCTCTTCCAAATACAACATTCTAATTCAGTTGGCTAACATCAAAGAATATGCAACCCTTCTAGACATGGTTGTCGTCCCTAAACAATAAAAGCATCGAAAAAATTTCATGGAAGGAAAAGATTTTGTTGTAGCCAACCTCTCTTAAGAGGTAGATGAAGAGGAATTGTCTGTAAATAAAGTAGGTGTACATAACTTTAGATACCCGGTAAAAAACCCCTCATTTTATATTTCTGTAAATATTATGGATAAGATTGCCCATTTTTTCCTCATTGACGACGGTTTGGGCCCAAGTGTAATGTCGAAGATTATTATGGAATAGATAGGCTTGTCTTGTACAGATAAAAACGCCAGAAGAATGCTCTCTTATAATAGTCTACAACAAACGACCATAGGTGAAATCAAGGATGTGACCTTGGTTTTCTGTGCACACCCTGAAATAAGGACCACCCTTAATATTCAGGTAATCGATATGCCAGTAAGTAACTACTCGATCATCTTAGGAAGAGATTGGAAATATTTGACGGGTGGATACCTCTCACTCAACGGGACACACTTATCTGTTCCTCGTAATGGTAAAAACATTTTAATCCTCAAAGAGGGAAGAATTTCACCTTACATAGAAAGTGTCCCACAACCTAATGTGAATTATATCAAGGAGGACTTAGGAGTGTATTCCATATTTGCCGATGAGGACAACACTACCTTGGAACAAATTGACTTAGACGACGGTATGTTGCATATGCACTTTGATGGTTCATGCTCCAATGAAGGAAACATATATGGTATTATCTTGTACTCCCATGTGGGTAAAATTCATAACTTTTCTTATAGGTTAGAGTTTGCTTGCAAAAACAATGTCACTGAATTCCAAGCATTATTGTTAGGCACTGAAAATGCCTATAACCTGGGTTGTGGTCACCTTACAGTTTTAGGGGATTCTGAGCTTGTTGTGAACCTTGTATGTAAGATATAATCTCCTAGCAACAAGTTAATGAAATGCTACACCCAAACTGTTTGGGCGCTTATCTCGAACCTACTATCTTTTAACAACATTCATGTTAAAAGGGAACTGAACTCAATGGTTGATTGGTTAGTTGTTTTTCCAGCCTCTCCTAATCAACAACTTCTGCCACAAAGACCTGATTGTACTTTTCAATCTATGTTTCGTCCACATATCCCTGACAATATAGAATCATGGCAGGTCTTCTCTAGTGATGAAAGAATCTGTGCTTTCATTCAAAATGAACCTTATAAGCCTAAGGAAGTTATATCAATGGAAGATAACAAGATTTCTAAGGGCTTGACTCCTCTAGAAAGATCATTTTCATTGAGTGATGTAGGCAACAAAGAGAAACATAAAGAAGAGGAGTCGAAAAGGAAAGTGGGTGAAACCATTTCCTTGAACTTTGGGACACCCGGGTCTTCAAAGAATGTTAAAATAGGTGCCCAATGTTCTGATGAAGAAAAATTGAAGTTGGTCAGACTGCTTGGTGAATTTCAAGATGTTTTTGCTTGGTGTTATGAGGATCTTCATGGTTTTGATCATGCTCTTATACAACATGTCATTCCTATCAAGTAGGGCATAAAACAAGTTAGGCAAAAAAAAAGACCCATTAACCCTGCACTGGAAGCAACTATTCGAAAGGAGTTGGAAAAACTCTTGAAGGCTGGGATCATCTTCCCGATTAAGTATTCAGAATGGGTTTCTAATTTGGTTCTCGTTGAGAAAACAACTGGTCAAATCAAATTATGCGTGGATTTTCGCGCATTGGATCGGGCTACTCTAAAATATCACTTTCCTCTCCCCAATATGGAAATGATTTTACAACAAGTTGCAGGGTCACAAATGATATCCTTACTTGACGGTTTTTCTGGTTACAATCAAATCAAGGTAAAAAGGGAAGATAAATATAAAACCACTTTTATTACTCGTTGGGGCACTTTTGCTTATGAATGTATGCATTTTGGCTTATCTAATGCAGGTGCCACTTTTCAAAGAGCTGTGTAGATAGCTTTTGATGATTTGATCGGAAAGATTATTTAGATCTATCTTGATGACTTAACTGTGTACTCTAAAAATCGATCAGATCATTTGGGTCATCTTAAAAGAGTTCTCATGCGATGCAGGAAATTTGGCATTTCTCTAAATCATTCTAAGTCGATTTTTGGCATTACCAAGGGCAAGCTCCTTGGACACATTTTCTATGATTTAGGAATAAGTATTTATCTTGAAAGGATTGTTGCTATCCTAAATCTGCCTGCTCCCACTTCCAAGAAGGAGGTTCAAGATTTTATGGTGGTTATTAACTTTGTTCGTAGGTTTGTTCCTAATTTTGTTGTAATGGTCAAGCCAATTCATAATATGCTTAAGCAAGATCGTTCTTTTTCTTGGACAGATGATGCCGAAAATTCTTTTGTAGGGATCAAGAAAGCAATCAATTATGCACCGGTTCTGGCGAAGCCAGATTTTGAGAAGGAATTTATGATATATACTAATTCCACAGAGGAAGCAGTTCTTGCTATCCTCATGCAAGGTGATGACCAACGTAACGAAAAACCAGTGGCTTACATGAGTCAAAGCTTGTCTGATGATGAGTTTAAATATTCTTTTATTGAAAAACATGTTTTTTCTCTTGTTAAAGTTGTTGAAAAATTTCGCCACTTTATCTTAGGTAAGCATACGTTGGTAAAAGTCCCTTTACCTGCTGTCAAGTTTTTGCTCTCATGGACTTATATTTCAAGGAAGCTTGCACATTGGCTTGCCAAGATCCAGGAGGATGATTTAACTATCGTGACTTCTAACACCATCAAGGGACATGACTTAGCCCTTCACTTAGCTCATCATCCTGAAACTAGTGAAGAAATTGATGAACAAGATAGTTCCCTATCAACATTGTTCTACATTGATAATCAAATCCTTCATGTGTCTGAACATACTTGGTATAATAATTTGGTTTACTATTTGCAAAATCAAAGATGTCCAGATAACTTAGGCACTCATCAAAGAAGAAGGCTACGTCTCGAATCTGCTAGATACGTCATCATAGGAGACTTCTTGATTAGAATATATGTTGATGGTATATTGCTTCGTTGTGTAAACAATGAGGAAGCACATAAACAGTTGCAAGAAACTCATGGCTCTCCAAAATCTGTTATTCACATAGGAGACCATTTTTCTACTAAACCCATTGCTTTTAAGATTATCAGAAAAGGATACTATTGGCCTTCAATCTTTCGTGATTCTTATGTTTTTTTGAGATCTTGTGACCAGTGCCAGAAATTTGCTGGGAAAGAACGCTTTTCAGCCATGCCGTTACAACCTGTCCTCCCAGACTTTCCTTTTTCAAAGTGGGGATTGGACTTTATTGGTCCTATTAATCCTCCGTCTTCAGCATGACAAGTCTTTATCTTGATAGCCACAGACTATTTTACAAAATGGGCTGAAGTTGTCCCACTTAAACACTTGACAAACGACTAGGTGATTTTTTTCCTTGAAAATAATATTTTTTCCAGATTTGGTCTTCCTCTCGAAATTATTACAAACAATGGTCCCGATTTTATTTTTGCTAAGCTAACCCAATTTTTAGCTAAGTTGGGGGTTAAAAATTTTACCTCATCAACTTATTACCCCGAAGGAAATGGGCAGGTCAAGTCTACCAACAAGAATCTTGTGAGAATTATCAAAAGACTTATCGAAGATAAGCCTCGTCAATGGAACAATCTCCTCACTTACGCCCTTTGGATAGATCGAACTACCACCAAGGTGAGCACTGGTTGCATTCATTTCCATCTTGTTTATGGTCAAGAAGCCATTCTTCCTACTGAGCTAGAACTTCCCTACTTAAGGTTAATGCTGCAGGTCAAAGAATTAAATTATTTTGATATTTCACAAAGGATAAATGCACTCTTGGCTTTAGAGGAGCAAAGGACGTTTGCCTTGGGTAATATAAAGAGAAGACAAGAGACTGTAAAAAAATATTTCAACAAGAGTGTCAAAGGTGTCAAATTTAAATTCAATGAGAAGGTATTGTTGTGGGATTCATCTTCTACTGATAGAGGAAGACATTCAAAGTTTCAAAAATTATGGTTGGGTCCTTTCAAGATCACTTTTGTAATGGGCGCAAATTCTTACATTCTAAAGGATTTACAAGAGCAATTGTTTTCCTACAGCACTAACGGTTCTCACTTAAAACATTACGTGGAACCAACTTGAAGAGTTCCATTATGTTTGGATTGTTTTGTATTTTGGTAGTTTTCAATTCTGCTTTCATTTTAGTAGTTTTCATTTCTATCATTTCAATTCTTCTTTCATTTTAGTTGTTTTCATTTCTGTCATTTCAATTATGCTCATGCAAATTTTGTTGTTTCATTTCCGTTATGACATTTCTTGCTTTTTTTTTACTTCATTTTTTTGTCAAAAATAAAATGTTGGATCATTTTTGCCACAACGACACTTTTGCAAAGTATTGTATATCAATAACAATCAAGATTACATGGTTGTTATGATGTCCCCCCTGAAGGCATCATTGAATTTGTTATTTGATTTCACTGTTGTTTTATGAGATAGTTGGTTGCATCCCACTTCTGCTTTATGTTTCTTCATCCATTTTGAGATTCAAAAGAGCAAGTTCAGAAAATTTTTCTCCTTGAATTCAAGCAAAATTTTTAGTTAAATGATTATGCTTACATGCCCGATAAACCCCCTCATACTTAACACTTTCCATGAGTTATTCCCAAATTCCCAGTCATTTTTTCATTAAATCCGCTCACTTCTCTCTGTTGCATAATCATTTTGATTTATATCTTCTTGATCTGATGTACTTGGTCTGCGAAATCAGACATTATGAGTTCTTAATCTGTTGAAAATAGATTTCCCTGTGGAGTCGCCAGTTGTTGACGATTAAAATCGCAATGATGAATTCCGCCCGCAAAGTATTACTAAGGCCCTATTATTTAAACTATGTTAATAATATAATACTAGCAGGTGGGACCCCCTTGTAGAATGGAGACTCAAAGATAGACATATCACACATTTTTTTGTTATTGTTTTGATGATGCGTACATAGTCCTATATGGTTGACAATGCAGTCTTGGGTTCATTTTGACATAATAATAGGTGGATGATGCATTTTATGGAATGCTTATGCAATTCAAAGCATTTTTTTGTTATGATGGCATGTATTTACAGTTTCTATGATTTTGATCGATTACCTAGCCACATATATACAAGAGATATGTTAGTGATAACATAACCAAAACAAAGAAAGAAAACCTATGAAAAAAATCTTAAAAGAAAAGAAGTTATGTTTGAGCTATGTTAAGGGTTATATGCAAATGGGAAAATAAAGAGATGTGAATGTTAGTCCTAACTATTATATGGTTGGTTAGTGGCTATGAGATTTTCATTTTATTTGATTTGGGCACATATAACATTTCAATATGTGTTATGGCATAGAACTTGACAAAGGTTAATGTGTAAATGTTTGGATGGTGCATTGGGCAAGGGATATTGTTGCATATTTCAATTGTTTGGGCATTGAATGCATGGTTTAATGGATTGGTGAATGTTTGGTTGTCTTGTACTTCAAATTGAATAGGATAGGAGATGGAAGCAACGTGCAGTAATTGCACGTCACTCCATACTACCCCTATCAGTCATCACCCTAACATTATTCCTTGTTGCATTTTTGGTATGTTGGTGGTTAAGCTTTGCATTTCAAGATCTTGGGAAGAAGAAGACTCAACCAACTCGCTCTTTTAAGATCTTTGTTATAGGTATGGTTCTTTTTCACTCCATCCATGAATAATGCTTTGTGTATGAACAAATAATGGCTCAGTAACATTTGGGTTTGTGTGTTCCTGAGAATTTCAACTATGTAAATATGTAATATTTCTCTCTATGATGACTGTAATTGTTTCGGATTGCAAGCAAAAGAAGTGGTTTTTGTTTAAGATGTGCATTAATTGGTTTCTCTGTTTGTTTAAAATCGTGATGGGTCTCTGTGGATAATAAGTGAATGTGGTATATATCACTCTGGATTAATGATGGATGGTTTCGTTCTATGTATTATCATCGGTTTCTCCCTCACACGCATGAGTGTAACCCTATCCAGTCGCATTCGGATTTTCATTTAGTTGATGTGTAATTTCTTCAACCCAGAATCATGGTCGTGGGCTCATTCTCGTTGTCCTTTCACCATGTATCCCAAGATCCAGTCTTAGGGTGGCCATAACATTAATATATAATGTATGGTTGTGGGGTGATATAAGTTATACATCGGCGTTATGCATCCAGATTTGTATTTATCACTGGTTGGTTGGCTCTTAAGAAAATGGACAGAGAGGTTATATCTCTGTGTGGTCTTTGAATAACTGTCAATGTTAAGTTAACTTCGTCTCTCCTCCACAAATGATAATGCACTATGTGCACTGTTTTTTTACCCTACCCATCTTTGCTTTCCTCAGTGGCTAACTATTGGTTCTGTTGCTCAGACTGGGAGTAATAAGAAGACTATGTGGCTTATTGTTGTGTCTATTTCGAAAGGTATTATTTTTGCATGTGGTTGAGAAGTCTCTGAAGACCTCCAGTTCTTTGTGCTATTGTTAAAACATGAGCTCACTCTTGATTGACTCATTGCATTTGTTTTCGACAGAGCCCGATTTTAATCTCCAATTGTTCTTGCTCCTTCAGGCATCTTCTTGGTTGTCAAATATTGATTTATCAGTGGAATGGTTATGGAGGTTTTTCGTCGAGTCCCTATCTCGTATTTCTATGATTAAATTGATTGAACATTTACAATTGGGAACATGTAATTATATACAGTTGAGGGTTGGTATCTTTCCGTTATGGTTCCATTCACTATGTTCTTACAGCGTGGTCTTAATTTCAAATTGGAAACACTTGTGGTTTTGCTAGGGCGATCAGGGTTATAGCTAATTGTGGAAATGGTGACTGTGTGTAATTGGTTATGTTCGCCTCATTTATATTATTGAATCATCGTGCATATTATCAATGGCTATATCAATAGTGATTAGGCTCAATTTTTATGATTATGGTTTCGTTGCAACACTTGGTTGATTGATATGATGAAAACTATGTGTAATTGGGCATATTTTGGAAGTATGTTCATATTTAAAAAAAAAAAGGACATGTGCATATTTTAATTGGGAAACCATTGTAATTGGTAGACAGTGGATGTTGATTATTATAACGATGCATTATGCGATAGAGGTCGAACATATTGTTGTGTGTGTGTGTTTTAAAGGAAGGCAAAGAATTAAAAGATCAGTGTTTTCTTAATAGGACTGTTGAAATGGAAAGTTTGTTTCGATTATAAGTATGATTGCACAGACTGTTATGAGTTGAGAAATTTTGGGAAATTTAAATGTTGGAACAACGAACAGTTTGATACACAGTAATGGTTGATATGGTGTTGGTATTTTTTGGATTGATTTTAGTATAGAGTTATAATCATTGGTTACTTAATTTGTTTTATGAACAGTATCCATTAACTTCTCTGCCATTCTCTCACTTTTTTGCTCATTACGAATACCCTCACATTCCTAGATTCACTTTGCAAGCCTTGTTCTTAAAATTAAATTATAATTAAAGGGAAACTTTGTATTATAGCAATTAAAGATGTCACATAGATGGGTTACAGTTGATATGTTTTGTTATTACAACACAATTGATTGTTTGATGATTTGTTGAGCAATAATCATGATCTACTCCCTTTTATTTTACCACTTTTTTTCTCAATACAACCCCCTCAGATATCCCAGAACCCGTATTCACCCCCTACTCATTGACAAGTATTAAACGATTTTTATAGATTGGATTGCATGAGTTTGATGTGTTGTTGAGCCAAACATTGTTTCATATTTAAATAGATGTCATGTATGGATTGTTTAAGAAGCTAGTTGCTAATAAACGTTGCATACAGGAATGTGTTTCTTCAGTAGAGGAAGCCATGGCCAAAATAACAAGGGAAGGAGAAATTGAACCATAAGAGTTGAACCAACTCTTCCAAGCTGGATTTTTCAACTAAATTAGACAAGGGGTAGTCCAACCTAGGCCATAAAGGTCTCGTCCGTAAAGGTCTCCCTTCAACCCCAGCATGTCCTTGGTATCCCATTTCCCCCACTTGTCTCATTACAACCTGAAGTCCCTGAAAATGATGGATGGCAAGAGATTGTTCATCCAAAAGTCTCCCAACATTGTGGCTGGCCCAATTTGTCTCTACCTGCTCCTTCTCCACCAGTTAACCCAATTGTCCAAGTTTCCCCTGCACACTCACATGAACAGTCTTCCCACGCAAGCAAGAAGCTCAAAAACGAAGCCCACCATGCACATGATAAAGGAAAAGTTGTTGTTGTCCCCTCCTCCTCCTCAAGTGACTCCACCAAATCCATTTCATCCTGCATGCACTTGAGAGATGACTGCTCACACGTTATCAGAGAGTTCAAGCCTAAAGGCTCCACACAGCCTAAGGCTAATTCAGAGAAATCAAAGGGAGACAACAACAAAAAAGGGAAAATTGTCTCCCAAAGTAGTAAATATGGTTTTTGAGTATATTTATTTATTGATTGTTGAGAACAATTGGTTGTTGAATTTTTTGTGCAACACACTATTTTTGGATATTTTGGGTATTATATTTTTTGGATATGGTTTAAAATATCGTTGATATCAATTTTCAAATTATGAGAATGATGATGGGAACCACAAGGAGGGATGTGTTTGATTGATTGACTAGTTGTGTTTATTTTTGTTAAGAAACTAAAGGGAGTCACAGGGGGTCCCACCTAATAGTTATTATTTATTAAAGACCCTTATTATTATTATATTAATTCTTCCGCTAAACTAAAAGTTAGTTGAGTTTTAGTTAACTTAACTAAAAGAGGTATTTTAACTACTTCAACTAATTTTGATTGTTTAAATGAAAAAGAGAAGGAGGAACAAGAGTAGAATAGAAGGAGAAAGTATACTAAGGTCTGTTCTTGAGTTTTATTGAGATAATTCAATTTTCATTCATTCTTTAATTCATTGAATGCTTAATTCTCTTTTATGACATCAAGGTCCTATTGTAGACAACGAGATTCAAGGTTGAATTACATCATTCAAAAACTTGTTTTTCAGAGGTGTTGATCTATCTTTGATAGTCTGTGTAGACTTGTTTGTTTATGAATTAAATTTCATGACTGATAAAGGATATTGTGCAGAGTCGAGTGGGCAATAATTTGTGGCAAGTTGATCGAGCTTTTAAAGTTCATTTTTTTTACTTTCTGTCAAAAGTCCTTTTGTATGGTTTTCATCAGGGACATCTAAGTTTAACTTTGTTCCAAACTTCCTCAGGGATTTTTGTAAAGAGAACGATTCTTTTGATTTATTGGAATGAAATAAGTGATTGCTATTTTGTCTCATCTGTGTTAAATATTGACTTGGTATTTTTGTTTTTGTCTCCACGTTTAATTTTGCATCTGTTATATTCAGAAAATTATATAAAGATATTGAATTTTATAGCAATCTTTTATTATAAAAAATCATCCTAAGCCCTTGTAACTAATAGTTGTGGATTGGGAAACAAATTTTGGGGCTATAAATCATAGGGTGATATTTCCATCTATCTTGCCTTAGCCAAGCAAGATCTGAAAATGCTTGAGTAAGATTATTTCATATATTTTACTCAATAGGAGGGAGAAGTGTGGGGATAGGTTCCCCGGTATGAGGCCTGGAGGGTACCTGGAGACCTTTGAGGGCATTTGGAACTCCTGGAGCCACGTTGCTCTGAGACTTCATGTTTGACCTGTGCTGGAGTTCTAGAAGGAAGGTGCATACTACCTTCGGTTGCACAAGCATGTGGGGAATGAGAGACCGTTGGTTGGAGTGCTACTGAGATTTGGTACCTTGGCCTAAACCATGTTGATATGGATTGTGGACCGTGGCTATCTTGGGAAGCCATTTCCTTGATGGAGTCATAGCTCTGCTCAGGGGTGGAAGGTCTTCTCAATCAAAAGATAAGTATCAATTCTCTATTTATTGTATGATGTATCTTGTATACAGGCTATAATGTTATTATAATTGTCTGTATATATTGCATGTATGCTCTAATGTTTCTTCTTAATGAATAGGTGTATGAGCAGAGTGTTTATGTCAGTGGATTCATAGCCTCTACTGAGAGTTAATCGACAGTGAGATCTAAGGCTGGGAGGAATGTTGTGGATCTACAACCAGTCAGTGCTTTCAATAAGGTTTAATTGAAGCATGTAATAAGGAACAATGAGTTGAATGCTTTCGTGAAGCAACTCTATGGAATAAAGCAATTGAATTCCAGCTGCAGTATGAACACCAGAATTGGTGCTTGAAAGTAGAGCATCAGGTGGATATCATGCTTCCAATAGCTAAAGCTTAGACCTTTTTGAAGAATTTTTGAATTGTATATTTATAAACAAGTTGCATTGAGGACAGTGCAAAATTAAGGGGAGGAGATTGTAATATCCCCAGGTAGAACTCCAATTGTAATTATGAATTGTAAACATGTTTGATAGGCCAGTGTGCTGAGTTATAATAAGCTAGAAGGATTATGTGTTTATTAGGCCAGAGAGCCTAGATGCTAAGTCCATTAAGCTTGATTTTGTATATGTAAATACTCACATAATTAATATAATTATATCGCTATGTGTAGACCGACCATGAAGAAAGAGTTATGGGGGACTAAGCTCCACTAGGTAGGGAAATGGAAGGGGCTAAGAGTCTAGGAAAAGGGGCTAAGCTAGAGGGCTTACCTCTAGGGGAATAATATTATATTATTATTTCCTAGAGGCTAAGGTTTGGACATAACCTATGTTGTCCTAGGTTCCTATGGGAAGGGAACAAATGTTAAGTGGAGCTCATGCAGCTTCAGGAAGACATGTGTCAACCTGGGTGCACGCAGTTTTAGGTGGGGAAAAGTCAGTTCGTTGGGAGGCTCTCGGGATGGTGGGAAGAATATTGATGCTTGCATGCAAGCAGACAGAGATCCTTCACACAACCAGATTTTTCCTCCATTGTTGACCTCTGCAACCTCGAGGAGAAACCAACACACCGTGTTATGAATCTTATTGTTTTTGCCTATGAAGCATAGCACGACTACATAGTTCCTGAGCCAGATCACACCTTAGCCATTTGTTGTTCCTACCCACGTCTTCTCTGGATTGGTGTGGCTTGATGCCATTACCAGAGCCCATACCTGTTTTTGTTCTTGTGTTTACCCTCTAGACTTAGGAGCTAGATAGAAGAAGCAGGTTGTCAGGCATGTGAGCAACTCTCTCTAGGTGAGAGAGTGTGCTGAGAAAGTGAGCTCTCCTGAAGGAAGTCCATTAGCAGCTACAGAGCTCTAAGAATTCCTTATCCAACCTGTTCTTGAAGCCTTGAAAAGGGAGGTGTAGCAGTTGATGGACTCTGTGACGGTGAAGGTGTACACTCCTGGGGTGGACCAAGCATGTGGGGAATGAGAGTATGTGAGTTGTGGGCGTAAGTGGCTCCTTGGAGGAATTGCTTCTTGTTGAACTGTGTGACTTCCCTGTTGACCTTGCCTAGCCTAGGAATCCCTTTCCTAGTGGAGTTTATTCCCAACTCGGGGGTGACCCACTGCTGAGAGTGAGGAGCAACGTGGTCTATGGATGGGAGGTTCATGAAAGGTCTGCACGCAGTTGATGGTATTATATTAAAAGATAAGTTCTACTTCTATGTTCATTTACATGTTGTGTAATTGTACATGTTGTTAGTCTCCAATTTTGACCATATTTTTGCCTATATCATGTCAGATATACCCCCATTTCATATCCAGTATCATTCCCTTATGGCCTTACCTTGATACATTTTACATCATTTTTCCCTAAATGGAGCTATTCAAGGTATTCATATGATTCAAGTTATTTTTAATGTATTTTGATACTTTAAACTAATATTGATACTAACGTGACATGAGTTAGGTACTTGTTTCCCTGAAACAGATTTATCAGTACCAGGTACTGGCTTGCACTTAGTGGAGATGTCAAAGACTTGCACGACATTGCCAGATTGGAATGACAGTCCGATTCACATGATTGATTGAGTCATAGCTCAATGAGATGACTCAGAGCGAAATTATAGAACTGTTTGTTTTGATGCTTTATGATCCACGCTTCTTGACACTGCATGTCATGAAGCTGTGAAATTAGTTTTAACTAACTATGAGTCATTTTTGGATCTAAGATTCATTTAGTTAAATGCACCAATGTTCAAGACTATTTTGGGGAGGATCTATATAAACTCAGATCGCTCTCAAGAAACGTTGGTTATGATATATTATGTTATGCGATTTCTGATAATACAATTGCTATGCGTTATATCATTTTTTGTTAAATGACTTGAGTTTATTTACGAATTATGGAGCGTGAGGTATGAAACAGTTATTCATGGAATAATTTGAGTAGATCTGGTTTTGTTTTAGGGTGATTGCACCTCTTGGTTGGGCCCACCAATAGGTTCAATTCACTTTCTCTTTTCCATAGTATAGTTAGTTTATTTCTAGTTCTAGAATCTGCGTGTGAGTTAGTTTTTAACTTGAAGTTACTCTGCTAAATTCTGGCTTAGTCATTGTTCGTTTAGTTCATTCTCAGTTTGATATTATCTTATAGATCGTTGAATATTGGAATGAGTTATTTTCCATTGTATAATTTGAGGAATGAACCAAGTGTCGATTAATCTTTCTCCTAGATTAGTCTAGATTTGCTCTGTTTTCCAGTTTCTAGTTTGATCATGATTTGAAGATAATTTGAGTTGAGACTTACTCTATTTTGTTAGGGTAGCTAGCTTATGGTCTGGTTAAAGGAAACTTCCAGTACTTGTAGGGTAAAATAGGACATTTATTAGTTTCACCTTTGTTAGATTTAGAACTGCTTGATATTTAGATTAAATAAGAGGTTTTTAAAATGTTCTTTTTTTTATGGTTCAGATAGATATTTTGATGATTAGATGTTTAAGTTAATGGTAGATATCCTTGGGTGATTTCTTTAGATTAGGAACATAAATACATTTGACTAATTCATAATTGTTTCCATTTGATTAATTAGACAAGATATGATTAGTTTTAAGATAATCATTAGGATTCAGTTTATAAGAGTAAGTTTATGTTTTCTTCTCAGAATAAACTTTAGGTAGAAGTTAGAATCTTACCAGCACATATAGTGTAGCAACTCTAAGTTCACTTACCCTGGTTTGACAATTTAGTGTTTTCAGGTAATTAAAATCTTTAATAAAACAACCTGACATTTTTGGCATCGTTGTCGGGGAGCTGTTTAGAAGGTAAGTTAGATAATTGATTTGGTTATTTTCTTAAATGTATTTGGTTTGGTGTGGTATGTTTAGCAGGTTGATGAAAGAGGATCTGTGAGACAAAGGGTGAGAAATGACACATATGTTATCACAGGTTCCTCTGAAACCCAATCTTAGTTTTTCTTTTATCTAGTATGTTTTCATGAGAAATAGAGATCATAGAGGTAGATTTAGGGGAAACTCAAAACAACAAAAAGAAGAAACCTCCACCCAAAAAGCAATAGAAACTGAGACTGGAAATCTGGCTGAGGAAACCATAGAGCAAAACATAGAACCAGGAAACACCACATACCAACAAATTCAAATTCCTGGTGATCCAAACTCGGTTGACATAGTTAATCCAGAAGAAGTGCAAGCTATTTTTAGGAACCCTGACACTATAGTTTCACAAATAACAACTACAACTGTTGAATAAAAGGTAATAGGATCCTCAAAAGAACCAATAGGAGATAGTAATTATGTCAAAAAGAATCCAGAGAAGTGGGATTTCACACCCTCACCAAAGAAAGATCAGATTGCATATACAATTTTTGGTAATCCTTTTAACATGGCAAAAAGAGGGAGAGAATTGGATAGAAGAGAGAGAGGATAAATTCATGTTGAAAATGAAGAAGAAGAACAAGTAGAGACTGAGCTAAGACCATAAACCACCTTTGGGTTTCCAATTTTGGATTTGGTCCAAAATGTCAATATGAAAAATATCCCACCTTCGGCACTACCAATCTTTTATGGGAAAAGTAGTGAAGACCCAGATGTATTTCTTTTTGAGTTTGATATCCTATGCATGAGTTATAATTATCTCTAGGATGCACATAAGCTGAATTTGTTTCCTGCTACCCTAAAAGATTTTGCATTACGTTGGTTCATGAGTTTAGGAGAGTACAACATTAGATCTTGGGAAGATATGAAGACAAATTTTTTAAAGAAGTACCAAGACTATTGTAGACCCAAGGATTCTTGAAATGATATTTTTAAAATGCAACAACAATATGAAGAGAGCCTTGAATATTTCTTAGAAAGATTTACATATACTCTTCAAAAATCCAAATATAATGATCTCCAAGATGAAGCAATCAAGACTCTTTTCTTAAAAGGGGTTTCAGATGAATACATTGACACTCTCAACTTAATGGCTTTAGGAGACATTTATCAGAAAGACTTTG
>ML818777.1:71539-86830 GCA_009831015.1 Picea engelmannii
TTTCCACAAGTATCTTTGTGTGGCATAACCCAGTAGATTAAGGTTGGGGCCGTCACAAATTGGTATCAGAGAGAAAAGTATGTTTACGAGTGATGTTGTCTGGCCTGTTGGTGGTTGGGGACGTCACAATATATATATATATATATATATATATATATATATATATATATATATATATATATATATATATATATATATATAAGATCAAGAGCAAGAAGATCACCATAAGAAGTAGATTGCATAAGCAAAGAAGGAGAAAAAGAGAAACATTTTTCTCACCCTAAGAACTCTGGATTGTTTAACAGAGTCGTAGGCTTGAAAAAAATGTTGTGGAAACAATTACAACTGGAGAAAGGAAAATAAATAGACAAATAAGTTTGAATGAATGGGCTTGGTTGAGCCGTATAAAGTAAAGGCAGTGAGGCCTTGGAAAGTAATCAGTTGGAATGAAATTCCAGGGCTGTGTCAAAAGAGTTGGACCAAGGAAGATTTCCTTGAATCCTACATGGTTGTTTATTGTATTTCTTTGGTACGAGAGATTGATTTACTAATGCAGAAAGAAATTGGAATTGTTGAGAGAAATAGTTGCCAATGATGGACAACCTCAAGTAGAGGATGACTATAAGAAGGTTCTTGTGGAAATATTGTAGGAATCCCTTCAATCAACTACATATCGAGATCGTTAATATCACAGAAGAAAACCATGATCGAATCAGGTTAATCAAGAACCTGATAGAGGAGATGAACATGAATTGTTCACCAGATGGAAAACCGATCTTAGTTGTTAGATAGACTTAAAGATCCACTAGAGTTAATGGATCAAACACCAACCATTCGATTAGATTGATGGTCAGGAATCATTGCAGAGCACGAAGGAGAAATTAACGGATATGCTAGTTCACGGTCCACAATCAACCAACATCATTGATCTCGTTGGGGTGGATGATCAATGTCTACAATTAAAAAGTTTCGGGCGAGCACTTTTCAGATTACGGAGATTGAACTCTTTGATAAAGAGCAAGCACATTGAGGTTCTGCAATCACTATGAACCGTTGATATGTGAATGATCGGTGGGTGAACCTGCAAGGAACCCACGTGTTAATGTTGCGTAAATTTGTACTGTGATCGGGTTTTGTGGGTGATTTGTGAGTCCAGTTTTGAATTTTGTTGGCATTTAAGAAGGAATTGGGAGGGTTTAAATTCAGCCTTGCATCATTGTAACCCTTGAAATAATTCATGAACTCATATATCTGCATTGCCCAATCAAGGAATGATTGCAAACAAAAGTGCTCATAGATAACATGTTGATTTAACGGATTGAGGAGATGCATGTGGGAAGAGAATGGGGAATATATAGAGATTCCCATTGTGGAAGAAGTATCTTACGATACTCTACTTGAATTGTAGAGGTGTTAAAGAAAAGAGAAAATTGGGTGGCCATGAGTGTTGGCACCCTGGTTACTAATGAAGGAAGAATGTGTGGGTGCATTCAAGAGAAATATTTAGTTTCATGTGCGTTGATTTGGGATCGTGATCAACCTATAGCAAGAAGCATAGTCCTGTTGTAAGAGTGAATGAGAATGAATAATCCATATGGTGAAGAGGTTGGTTGAACTCCAACACACCATGGCAATATGCTTGTCATAAGTATGGTAAATTTGAAATCAATGTAAGGGTGCATGGTAAGTGAATGTAGCCATGGATATTGGCCCCTGGATTAAATTCACTTAATGCTTGAACTGCTTTTAGAAAGGTTTGATGTGTTGAAATGATGCATGTGTAAGGAATGATATTTCATGTATATTGATATCATTGAATATATAAAACTGATTTGAATGTTAGCATGCACAATTTAAGAATTTCTTGTGATGTCATTGTAAAGGTGCAATGAGAATATATGTGCATGGGAAACTAACAATTTGTTTGACTGGTTGAAGTTGAAAGTGCAGGAAGAAAAGAGTCTTGGATATGGAAATGTTGAAAGTCCATAAGGAACACCAATTTCCTATTGAGCCAAACTACTATGGAGAGGAAAGTCACATATTTGTGGATCTGGTTCCTGTGCAGAATAGATCTGAAAATAAATGAGGAAATTGGAAAATTTGTGGGTGACAGATTTGCAATAAAATTCTGAAATTTAAAAGTTATGATGATATCTCATAAACTTATGTATACTTTTGATACAAGTGAGAAGAAAAGATCTGTCCAGAAAAGACAAATGAAGGTTGTCAAGTTGGAAAGCATGAAAAAGAATATTGATTGGGACAGGAGAACCCTATGGTAAGCCATGATCACCTTCGAACATTTTGTGTTGTGGTAACACAGGCCAAAGGGATGCCTCGGCAAAGAAAGTTTGAGCGACACAACAACTGTAAGGCTCAATGAAGTCTCTAAAATTCTTCTTGTGTGAGAAATCCTTGGCAATGCAAGATGGATCACCTGAGGAATTGTATTGCAGAGAAGGGGATGCATGAGCCTGGACCTGGAGGGTGAGTGACCACAAGAAATATGAGACTTTTATCATTATTATAAACTATTGAATGGAATCATGTACACAATGGGTATGTCCAGGAAAAACAGTGAGCCCAAACAACAAGACAAGCATGTGGATGCAAATCCACGAACTGCATAGATAAGTAATGTGCTAGATTATGAAAATTTTCCTCTTGAATTTTTCTCAACAATAGAATGTTTTCGTATAGAATTGTGATTAATATACTTTTTGTCCAAGATTATTGAAGGCAGGTGGCGAAGACCAAGAGTCTGGAAAGGACATGACCAAGAAAGAGGGTCAAGGTTTCTTAAGCAACTGAATGAGAAAGGCATGACATGTGTTACTGAGAAAGAACACCGAGGACGGTGTTCATTTTAAGGGGGAGGGGATTGTAACACCCATGTTTCCCCCAGCATGTAATTAATCATTAATTATGATCACCATGTTATGGCATGGGAACAATGTAAATGTATTATTGTTTTAATTGTCAATAGCTGACTATGGGGGTGAAGCCTTGAAGTATTGGCCATAATATCACTAGAGGAAAGAATAGGAAAACTATAAGAGGGTTCATTATGTCAAATGAACGAAAATTTCCCTTATTGGGAATAATACACCCCCTTCAGATCCCAAGGAGAGGAACTAGTTAATGAAGGAAGGACTGGTGGTTGAATACTCAACCACCCTCATGAATGGAAGCATGGTCTAACTGAAAAATGTCAACTTGAAGTACCACATGGTCTGGAAGACTAGGCTGACCCGAGTTTCCTTTTGACAAAAGGAACATGATAGGTCGAGAACCATCCTGGGAAAAGGATATACAGAAAATAGAGACAAGAGACGACACACCAAGAAAGAGGCGTGTGTGTGAGGCTCTGCAGAGACTAGGAGAGACATCAGACAACAACGCATGCACAGAGGGGAACGTGTGACCTAGATATGCAGAAGAAAAGAGGAAGGTTGCGAGCTTGATGTTGGGGAAGCATATGATAAACCTCTCAGGGATGTTGTGACAGAGAGAAGGGCTCTGAGAAAAGGCATAGTTCCATAGTGATATCATGGCTTGGCACGGGGGTGGCTAGAGTGATAAGAATGAATGACTCTGAGCCTATGGTTGGGTGGAAAGTCGAACACCCACAATGAGTTAGTTGGCTACAATCTAAAATAGATAAGTATTCTCATACCCTGTATATTTGAGTTGTAACTGTAAAATAAAGTTGAATATCCTGTGAATGTTTTAGGGATGCACATGTTTACTTGATGGTTAGGTTGTGTTCCTTTACCTTTTGCTTGATTGTGTATTTGAGCAAGTAAGGAACCATATGGTTTGTATATGTAAAGGCTCAATCCTTGTAGTGGCTCAAGTCAAAGCAAATGAATTGTGAGTCCATCGACCTTGGGAACATATTTACGTATACATATTGACACTTCCAGTTGTTTTGAATCTCCTGGAAAAAGGAGTCTGCTAAGCTTAGGAGAGGTAGTGCATGTATGCATAGAGTCTCTGCAAGGTGGGAAGAGATCGAGAACCTCTAAAGTTCCATAGTTTGGTGAACGAGTGCAAGGGGTGCATGGGAGGTTCTTCTAAGTCTTAAGCTCAGGAGAAAGAGCTCAAATTGCACATCCATGCCTAAGTCCTTCAAAGCAGATGAAGATCATGAAGGATAATGAGATTTAAGTCTCGAAAGGGAGGATCCTTTCATTTGGACGACAAGCGGATGAGATCTATTCAGGAGGAGCCAAGGTCCATCATGACCGTTGGATTTGGAGAAGGAGCATGGGTATAACCCCCCCCCAGAATCCTTAATCCTTTGTGAGTTCGGCGAGCTATGTATTCTTCGTAAGGGAGATGAATCCTCCAGAGTCCCACGGTCTTGATTGAATCGAGACCATCCATCGAAAGGGATACATGCTTCCATATCGTAAGGTTTGGAGAGTGGCGCTTCGACAGTTTTGAGTCATTGTGTTAACGGGAAGAGGAACTCCCGAAGTTCCAAAGACTGAAGTCCCGAAGCAACGAGAGTCATGGATCTGTGGGTCCATGTGGCTAGAAACTGATTGTTAGATCTAAGTTGTGGTCAACCTGGCCCTGACCAACTCTGGTAGCAAAGTGGAGTTTGCATAGAAAAACTCCTGAATGTCGAACTTACAAAGTAACGAGAGCCGTGGATTTATGGATCTATGTGGTCGGATCTCGATCATGAGATCTTAGGGATTTTAGAAGGCTATCAGCCCAGAATGACATGGCACCGTGATGTCATCCACGGTGACGTGGACCCAAAATCAATGTGCCATGTGTCACTTGGATTCAGGCATTTCGCAGACCCTATAGGCCCATTGACATGTGACATGTGTCAGCCACCGAAGGGTCCATGTGTCCTCTCCACCTTGCTCGATGTCATCTCGAGCAATTACATGTTTGGTCCACGTGGCAAGAGAGCTCGTAGTCTAGATACTTGGCACTCTGGAGGAAGTTGGATGAATCATTAAAGTGTGAAGGCTCCCGAAATCATGAACTGCGAATTCCATCTCAACCATCCATCATTAAGGACACGTTTCGCTAGATCATGTAGTCTGAAAACTTATCACTCCGGAAGGAAGCTGGAAACTACACGGAAAAACTCTCGAATGCCCGAGTTACGAATTAACAAGAGCCATCGATCTGGAGGGACTTTGGGACCACTCGTGACTGTTGGATCTATTCCATGGTCAATTTGTATTTGACCTACTCCGAGAGTAAGGAGAGGATCACACCATGAAACCCATGAATGGAAAATTTGCGAAGCGACGAAGGCCATAGATCCCAAGGTCTACGTGGATGCATTTTGACTGTGAGATCGAAGGTATGGAGTGTAGTCTCGAGGATAAGTTGAAAGGGTTGAAGGCTAGAGCTACGTGGTAGGGTTTCATGAGTTCGTAACTCCAGGGGACTTGAGACAATAGAAAATATTCTCCAAAAGGGCCGAAGGCCGGAGCTACGTGGTAGAATTTCAAAAATATGGGAGTTCGGGACTTTGGAGGATTTGCGTACAGAAAGGAAAAAGAGGCGTCTAGCATCGAAGTGTCAGATGCCAAAGTCCCCCGTATCTTATGTTTCAAACGAAGATAAAAACTCGTTGTTGGATTGGAAGATGGATTACCATCGTGCATGTAGGATATTGAGGAGGGTACGAATGTGAGGGATCCACGTGGATTCCATGTGACCCTCAACCAATGAACACCCAAAGAAATTCGGAAGGGCACAACTTTCAATCTAGAGCTTAGATTTGAGCATGGTGATGGTGACTCGAAAGGTCTTGACGAGCCTAAGACGATGGAGACCTCGAGAAGAGGATTCGAGAAAATGGAGGAAAGCGGAATTTTGTTGCCCCATCCTTTAAACAGGTACTTAAGGTATTGGGTGTATTACATCCAACCACTAATGATTTCTTTGAGCAACAATCAACAATGTTATGCCAGGGGCTCTTATGGAAGCTGCACCACTTCCCGATGTCTTCCTTCATCTTCCCATTGTCCTTCTTTTCTTGTGGCTTGGACTAGTTGTCATGAGGTTTCCCAACTTTGCTCTATCCTTTTTTCTACAGGATAGTGCCACACTTGCCCTGCTTCTGCTGTGAGGGGTTCCCAGATCCAAACTATTGCTTCTTTTGTTTAAGCTTCTGTTCAATTTTGACGACATATCGATAGGTCGCGCCCAAGGACGATATGTATAAAAACTCCATTTATTTATGGATGTATATATGTAGACCATCGTGGTACTTGAGCGTCAGATGTCACCCAGAATATTTGATACCCAGATCGGTGCACAAGGTATGGAATACATTGGTGAACTCTAGGACTATTTGGTCTCTTTCCTACCGTAGTGTGGTCCATCTTGTATACAAGTCGTCATAACTTCCAATAGGGTAGTATTTTTCTTTAATAGCATCCCTGAAGGAATCCCAAGTGGGTGAAACTGCAAATAATGTGGATCTTTTTGTTTCATTTTTCTCATAGAAAGTCTCCCACAAATCTTTGACATGGGAGACGGCCTTGAGTAGCACAAATATAATCTTTTTTGTATCGGAAAAGTTGTGGACAGAAAAACACCTTTATAGAAGGTTTAAACATTTATCTACGACATCCGCATATATTTGAACTTCAAATATAGGAATATCAAAATTGATTTGTACCTTGAAGGGGGTGGCACTTCCGCTTGAGGTGGATGAGTCGCTTCTTGGTAGTCGTCGAAGGATTTGTGCGAAGTTGTCCATCATCTCATTCCTCTGTCACTCAAGGGATTCCTCGAGAAACATTTTGAAAGGATCCCATGGCCCATCATCTTTATTTTCACCTGCCATGGGTTGTTTCTTGGGCATGTGAGAGCATTGGTCCTCAAGAGAAAAAAGATCGAGACCCAACTCTCTATACACTAACCGTGTCGATCACATGCGTTAAAAAACGACAAGGAACAGACCACTTTGATACCATTGATCTAGATTTTTGAGCGGAAAGAAATGAAACCATAGTTTTGTAATGTTAACATAGAGACACGATGAACAATAATAGAGATACAGTAAAACTTGACTTCTATTAAATAAAAAATATGTTGAAAACTGTAAAATGCAGACTGAAAACAAGCTTGCTAGAATGGTGGAAACTTATTTCTAAAAAGAGATGTGACGACTACGCTCATTCGAAAAAAGATGAGTATAAATGAGGCTCTAAAGGCATTTTTACAATAAATATGAATTCCAAAACTCTATACATCCAAAAACCTAGTCATGTGGACCTCGTTGGGGTAAGTTGGTACATTAACTTCTTGGGGTCGTAACTTTTGCATACGATCTCCATTTAGAGCGCATGATAGCTCGTTGGAAAGGTATTGATGAGGAGATTAATATAGAGGGATAAATGAATGCCTTAAAATATAATTGAAGTGTATGTGAAAAAACATAGTTTAGGCTCTCAAACTAATCCCAGAAATTAAAAACGGCTAAAAATAGTAAAATGCCAAAATTGCCAGAAAATTGTTTTGAGCTAGTTGGAAAAGGTGGGTGGCCACTGATATTCACTTGGATCAATCCTCCCTCCTTAATAAGCAATGGTCTCCATTAATTTGAGTGTCCCCATCATATGAGGATTTTTTTGTTGAATTTGGCCCCGAGTGAAACACTTGGCTTGGTGCAAGAGTTGCCCTGCTTTGATAACCCAATAAAGTTGGGGAATCTGCTAGCGAGTGCCCTTGACCTGTGTGTCTGTGATATTATTATTGGATTCATGTTATATGAAGTTAGGGTTGAGCTCTGTTGGTGCCAACTATTCTTTTATCTTTGAGGTGTCCAATAATGGTGGAAAATAAGGTCGAAGGAGGTCCACATTGAACACTAGGTGAAAACCAAGGAAGGGGGTCAGATTCAACTCAAAATAATTGTCACCCACAACCTTGGTAATGGTGTAAGACCCATAATGGAGTGGATCAAGATTTTGATGAGGCCCTGTAAGGATTTCTTTCTTCAAGTGAAACCAAACTTTGTCTACCACCCGAAACTGGTGTGGCACCCGATGTTGATCATGGCGCTTCTTGTACTTAGCATTGGACTTCTGTAAAATATCCTGAACCTATTGGTGGATGTGTTGGATCTGCTAAATGAATCGGGTGTCTTTGTCAGCTATAGTTGGAGCATTGACAAGTCTCTCTGGGTGGCCACAAGGGGTAGTGCAACATCCATGGGACCCAATGGTTGAAATCCAAACCCTACCTGAAAGGGGTTGTGGTCGGTTGAGTTATGTATGGCTCTGTTGTAGTTTTGTTGAACATAGGGAAGAATCTCATCCCAAGTGCGAGGGTGCTTGGAATTGTACATGTGCAGGATGTGCATGATCATCTGGTTGATGACCTCGACTTGGAAATCCATTTGGGGGTGGAAGGTAGTGGACTTGGTGAGTTTGGTTTCCAACAGTGACCAGTGGCTTGACTGGAATGTGTTGAAGAACCAATTGTCTCAATCTAAGATAATGGTTTGTGGGATCCCAAAGTGTACCCACACTCATTCAAAGAAAATCTTGGCAGTGTCCTCCGACGTGATGCTCTTCTTGTAAGAGGCCAAAATCACCATCTTGGAAAAGCGATCAACAACCACAAAAACACAGTCATTTCCCGAATCGAGGCCCGACATGTATTCCATTGAGATGGATTTCCAGGTCCTATCAGGAGTAGGAAAAGGAGTGTACATGTCTTGTTTCTTGATGGTCGATTTGGCAATAGCACAAGCAGTGTAGGACCGGATATACTTATTGTCATCTTGTCAAAGTTTCGGCTAGTAGAAATTTCGTTGCAGCATTGTGTTGACGGGCGAAATTGACCGTCCGTCAACTGAGAGAGTGGAACCGGTCCGGGGTTGTCTAATAACCCAAGTTGTTTGGAATGAACCACCCTGATGAGTTTAACGGCTCCGTTGGCCGCTCTAAGGTCTTAAGAAAACCAAAGAGAAAACTAATCTAAACTAACTAATCTAATTAAAACAAATAAAACAAACTAAACTAACTAACAATAAATAAAACAAACTAATACTAACTAATCTAATTAAAACAAATAAAACAAACTAAACTAACTAACAATAAATAAAACAAACTAATACTAACTAATATGATTAAAACTAACTATTAAACAACTAACTAATCTACTATCTATATATACAAACTACTATCTGAAATATAATCTTATCTACAAAATATACAATATTCACAAAATGTAGATTTAAATAAAACCTGGAAAACTCATTTGCAATCTGCCCTAAGATAGAGAAAGGTATTTCTTTTTTGGTTTTATAATTTTATAAATAAGAAATTAAACTTTACTGAAATTAAACAATCTAATATACTAATTCTACACATATATCTAACTAAACTTATATCTAAACTAAACTACTAATAAATACACTAAACAAACAAATGACAAACTGACCTGGAAACGCTCCCAATTTGTCCTGTGTATGATGACTTCGAAGCTGGTCGAAGGAAGGAAACTCGCACCGGGTAATCCAAAAGCTTCTTGTAAACGATAAGCTGCAATGCTCTTTGAGTTGTTTACAGGACAAACAAGACATAAAAAATCATAACAATTATATGATTTATAAATCTCTGCAATAAGGGAAACCTGTTATGCAAAAACTTATACTTAATAATCCAACTTATGAAGAAGAGAAATCTGTCGTTCACAAACTGAACTAAGTAACTGCTATGTTTTTTAAGTACTTGGAAGAAATCAGATATGGATTACAATGATTAAATTATATCATTTGCAAAATACTAAGATAGCTAAAGTAGTCATTAACCAGATGCAAATAGACACACATAAACATAAAACAATATATTGATATTATGAAGGCTAAAGTTGTAGCAGAATATCAAATTCTGTCTCAGTTTGTATTAAAACTCCATATCCTTGTTCTCCCATGAATGAGGATGATATTATTACAAAAATGATAAGTATTTATAAGTCTCTCCACAGGGTAAAACCTCCCTGTGGATAATATCAAACTGCTTTACATAATCTGGGAAAATATCCGAAAATCAACTAAACTAGGAAACTAAAATGCAAGTAAAATATTTCAAATATCCCCTAACTGCTCATCAAATCCACTACAATTTCGAATTCATCTGCAATAGACCAAAAATAACAAATTAGAAAGATATTTTATTAGCAAAACAATAAAAATTTGATCCTACAAACTTAGCTACAGAATCATCTGATTATGTAGCTAGTCTAAAATAACATACAGGATCAGAATCAAAATCAAATCAAATCTTTTAAAACAATTAAAACCAATTTTCTTCCAATGATCATTTAAAACGAAATACTCAAGATTCAAATGATTTTATCTTTCAATATTAAACATAATCAAAAGTGATTCAATCGAAGACAGGGGGGAAGAATACTTTGTTTTACTGTTACCATAAAATCGGGTCAAACAGTGACAAGACTGTTTCATATCCAATTGAAATTGATAGTAAACCATATCATATGTGATACGATCTAATCCAACACAACCATTTCCCACTTGTTATAGCTATAATAATATAACAACAGATTCATATCATTCAATCGAATACACAGATGGAAAGAACTGTTTCGATTATGTGCAAACGAAATCATACGTAACAACATCGACCCAACCAAATTCGTGATAGATTTCTTGCACAGTCAACAGACAGGATCGATTAATTGTGATCGCAATCTTAATAGAATCAACATAAGTTATAATTGAAAACTGGGCAAATAATCAAAACAAATCACGACTGAGTTTAATATGGAAATAGATCGTGAATTTGGATATAGTCTAACTCGTTCTACGAATCAAATTCAAACATCATATTCATTGCAATATGAATCTGACTGATAACATGGTGGAATCAGCAGCAAACCAATGCGAATTAACCGGCTGAGTTTATAGCATAGTTGTTATGAATTGAATCTATTCACGATTTGGGTGAATTTTTACAGAATCACATTGAAAATAATCCGAACTGTATTCCTGTTGATTAAAATCATATGAGACATAAAACCGTACAATTAACCATATCAAAACTGTTACCAATCATAGCGTATACCTTATAACCAAATCGAATTGAAATGTGATTGCGTTTAAAATTGAAGTATGAGAAACAACTTGTGTCTAGAATAGATACAAATGACTTCAATTGACAATAGAGTATCCATTTTAATTCAATAAATCAAATCAAATCCATACCAAGATCCAACAAATCAATGAAAATCCAATAAAGGCTAAACTAGGAAAACAAACTTCCATTAATCAAAGCAAAGCTATGTACAAAGTGCATATAATGTGATAGAGCCAATCAATGCTGTGAACAGAGCTATCCAAAACCAAATTCGAATTCGTTATATAAACAAGCGATATCAAAACATACCTGTGTGAGGCTGCTCAAATTATGCCAACTTAGAATTCATGACCGTTGTAGCTGATTCCACATTTTTAAACAAGATGGAGCATGTCGTCCTTTGCTTTTTATCAGTGGCTTGTAGCTTAGCCTTTTGACTGGTAAGCAGTGCAACCTGGTCTTCCAAAGAGTGAATTCTTGACTGTAGCATCGGCACATCAAGATAATATCTTTCTAACCACGAGCTGCATTGATCACAGGGTGGCACTGTAGGTTTAGACAGAGCAGGAGAGGGTTTGGATGAATGACCGGGGGCTTCACAAGGCAGCTTAATGCCAGGGTAGTTAGGGTCGTTTTGTAGGCAGGGGGGTAGGTTTGTCACAAAGTCATACGAGGGTTCGTCACACAAACCTTCCGAATAGGGGTATTCGCTAGCCAAGAAATGCTCAACTTCTGAATCGGAGTCCTCACTCAACACAATAGGGTTTAGTTCGACAGGAGGTTTCGGCATGTTCCTTGCCATTCGAGAAATTAACCAGACAGTCTTTTTGCCTTTGGCATTTACAGTGGGTTTTGCCTTGGGATTTTTGCCCACAGGCTTACCAGTCTCGCCATCCTTAGTCACAAAGTGGGGTAGGTCAATAGGTGAGTCGGGCAGGGGTTTAGGTAGCAAAATGCTATAGGGTACTGAGGGTACAGACTTAACCTCACTCACCACAGGTTTGTCAACCTATGGAGGATTCGAATCCTCAAAATCATTCCGAGCAATGAAATTTCTCCAACAATCACCGTGTAGACTCAAATGATAGACCACAATAATCTTAACCAGCCCATAGTGAAAAAGGCTACTATCAGCCTGGTTCCTTTTGTATTTCTTTGACATCTTAAACAGGCTTCTATGCAAGTAATAAGGCATATTAAGCTAATAACCCATAAATACCATAAGCAAACGAAGGTGGTGTAAGAAAACAAACCCATACCGACCTTCGTAGGTGATAAATTGTTTGATTATCATCAATAAATCATGCCAACGTTGTTTAAGCATCGTTACTGGCAGACCTTTATCACAGGAGGTAACTTTACGCGACTGGAAGAGAAGTGTCCAAGGGACCTCTTCTACTTTGCAATTCTTGGACCATCATTGTCCAGTGGCAAGCAAACCCGTGGCAAGACTGATAAATTTCTTGTCAATTTGCAATTGAACATCGTCGACCTTGGCTCGATAGCCATCAAAGGTCATTGTGAATTGTCGAGCTACGCAGAGGTTAAAACCCTCAAATTTCTGTATAAACGGGAGCCACCCATTTTCTTCGAGGTCACTGCGGGCACTGTCGAACATCAACAGAGCCTGGCTCCCATTAGGTTCATCTCTCACGACTAGGGCCATGGTGCGAGCACATGGTAAGGGTTTGATTCGAATTTACCAATGCACAGGAGCAGAGTCATTTGGTCTAACAGCAATGAACGATCAAAGGGGGAACGCATTAATGTGCGCATGCGAGGGTGGTGGAGTTATTCACCGCCATGCATAATAGTTATGGAAAAGTACAACCGATGAATTCCACATCTGTTCAATCAATCATAACATAGTTTAAAACCTTATCATTCGACCAACCAAAGAATCAAACGGTGGGTGTTATACCAACGCGCCATTAACCATAGTTTTTCAAACCAATGTCATTCAATATAAAATCAACCCCAAATGTTAACCATGTGCCATTGTATAAATTTTTAATCAAAAGTTTTAAACCATTGCGCCAATCGATATTTATAAACTTTGCAAGCCAAGAGCCATAAAAAGATTATCATAAGGATCAAAAATAAGTCATGACCCTCATGCAATTCATAAAATCAAGTATAAACTCACATTCTCAATGCCTCATAAATTTAATAAAATCAAGTTACACAATCAAAGTAAGTATGTCCAAAGAGCATAGTTTTAAAAGTCCTTTTAGCCATATAACGCTAAACCAAAGGTAAGTGCCATAGAAAATATCGATAATAACGACAATTCAAATAGTAATCAAAATGTGACCACGAAAGGAGAAGTTTTCACGCTTACATTCGTGAAAACTAAATGGAAACCAATTTGCAAGTGTCGCAAGAAATGAAAATATTATCTATTTGAAAAATGCAACGATAATTTGAAGTTCGGAAGACATAGGTGTAGGCAACTGATAGGACAATGGAAAAAATTGAATTGGCTGCCAACACACTGTCACTGTCTTTTCCACGCCAAAGTGTCCTGCCACCCAATTGTAGTGGGATTCCCAAATCATCTTTGCTCGCTCGCTTGATGGAATGAAAAGATGGCCCATATGGCACAACAACCTGTCCTCAATATGGAAATTATTGACAAATGTGTTGGTGCCTAACATCTGGTAGGTGTTGGCAAATTTGGGATCCGTCTCATAGAAGTGGGGCCACCCAGAGGTCTCCTTGCCACAAGAGTCTAGCATTGTGGTGAGTGTTGCGACTAGAGGTCAATTGAGGTAATCAATGACTCGACTGGTACTTCTTATTTTATACTTGACGTTGAGGTGGAACTGCTGCAAATATGTGGACCACTTCTGATGGTGGTCATTCTACAATTTTCCTTATGTCTTCATGAACTGCAGTGGCTTATGATCAGTGTGGATGATTGTGTCATTCCCATAAATGTAATGCCTCCACTAGCAGCATGCTTGCATAGTGGAGTACATTTATTTTTCATAATTAGGGTACTTACGAATGACATCTGATAGTGTCTCACTATGATAGGCCATAGGGTGGTCGTCCTAAGTGAGGGTTGCGCCCACAACATAGTTTGAAGCATCTGTCTCGATATCAAAGGGTTGTTGCAGGTCAGGTAATGAGAGAACTGGTGTTGAACACAAGCGTTGCTTCAGATCATCGAACTCTTTTTGTTGGGACAGGCCCAACAAATTGTTTTCCTTACCACCACCTCTGGTTATTTGACTGAGGACCCATGCAATATGAGAGAATCCCAACATGAACCTGCGATAGAAATTAGCAAGGCCTAAGAATCTCCAAAGCTCAGTGAGTGTTGTTGTAGGAAAATCTCCCTGCGGACAGGTAGATCACCTTTAAGGCTTGACCTTAACCCTAGACAGAAAAATGCTTAACGTGGACACTGAATTTCTTTCAAATCTATCTAAACTAATACATGAGAAGGAAGGATGATAGAAGTACCTGTTATCGATGTTTGTCCCTGCACGCTCCGAGTTGCGCTCCAATCCTTTGCTCCTCGCTNTACGACCACTTCCTACTCTATTGATATTAGCTTGAAAACATATCTATCACTAAATGATAAGTTCATGTAACATCAGACACAAACTAGAAATAAACAGGCCAAGCGTGTCATATTGATGAGAATAACGACATCAGTACTTACAATCGTAGATCACCTCTAAGGCTTGACCTTAACCCTAGACAAAAAAATGCTTAACGTGGACACTAAATTTCTTTCAAATCTATCTAAACTAATACATGAGAAGGAAGGATGATAGAAGTACCTGTTATCGACGTTTGTCCATGCACGCTCCGAGTTTCACTCCAATCCTTTGCTCCTCGATGAGTTCTGCGGGCAAAACAAGATACGACCACTTCCTACTCTATTGATATTAGCTTGAAAACAGATCTAGCACTAAATGATAAGTTCATGTAACATCAGACACGAACTAGAAAGAAACAGGCCAAGCGTGTCATATTGATGAGAATAACGACAACAATACTTACAATTGTAGATGCGAATGCGACAGCTTCGTCATGTCCTCTTCGTCTAACCCTTGCCTGAAAGATCCACAACCTGGATAACAACAGCTTCACTGATCACTCTCCTTTGGCTGACTGTAAGTTTCCTCCAAGATCATAAGTTTCATATGTTCAATTCTTCCCCCTTTCCACCATCATA
>ML818777.1:118373-134056 GCA_009831015.1 Picea engelmannii
AAGTAAAGTACAAGGGTAATAGTCTTCCCCCTTTGTTCTTAGAGACTCATAAGCACATGGGGACCACTTTCCAAGGTACCCAAATCCCAACAGTGGTTTTAGCAGAAAAATGACCTCCTACATGAATAACAGAATTTGAAGATTTATGAGTCTCTTGCAACAATTTTTATGCTTCCTCATTGTTCACACAATGAAGTAACATACCATCGGTAGATCTCCTAAACAAGAAGTCTCATATAATGACGTATCTAGCAGATTCAAGACGGAGGCTTCTTCTTTGATGAGTGTCTAAGTTATTTGGACATCTTTAATTTTGTAAGTAATAAACCAGATCTCTATAAAAGGATGTTCAGATATCGGAGGGATTTGATTGTCAATGTAGAAGAGTGTTGATAGAGAGCTATCTTGTTCATCAATTTCTTCACTTGTTTCAGCGTGTTGAGCTAAGTGAAGGGCTAAGTCACGTCCCTTGATAGTTTTATAAGTCATGATGGTTAGATCATGCTCCTGGATGTTGGCAAGCTAGTGTGCAAGCTTCCCTATAAGATAAGTCTTTGAGAGTAAAAAATTGACAGTGGGTAAAGGGACTTTTACCAATGTGTGCTTACCTAAGATGAAGTGGCGAAATTTTTCAACAGCTTTAACAAGAGCGAAAGCATGTTTTTCAATAAAAAAATATTTAAACTCATCATCTGACAAGCTTTGACTCATGTAATCCATTGGTTTTTCATTAAATTGGTCATCACATTGCATGAGGATAGCAAAAATTGCTTCCTCTATGGAATTAGTATATATTATAAAAAAAATCTCAAAATCTAGCTTCGCCAAAACCGGTGCGAAACTGATTGCCTTCGTGATCCCTACAAAATCATTTTCAACATCATTTGTCCAAGAAAAGGAGTGATATTTCCTAAGAATATTATGAATTGGCTTGACCATTACAGCAAAATCAGGAACAAACCTATGGACAAAGTTAATAACACCCATAAAGGATTGAACCTCCTCTTTGAAGTAGGAGTAGGAAGATTTATGATAGCAGCAATCCTTTCGAGATTTATGCTTATTCCTGAATCTGAGACAATGTGCCCAAGGAGCTTGCCCTTGGTAACGCCAAAAATAGACTTAGAAGGATTTAAAGAAATGCCAAATTTTCTACATTGCATGAGAATCTTTATAAGATGACCGAAATGATTGCCACGACCCTCTTTGGATTCTCCGAAAGAAAACTACAAAAACTGAAAAAAAATATGCCCACAATTCTTGCCAAAGAAAGTGCTCCGATACCAATTGTTAAGAACCAAATACTTTCATATAGAAACACCACAAAGATTCAGAGAACAATATAGAAGAAACATACTTTATTATGAGAAAACCCTTGAGGTAGGGAGACACCATACAATGGATCATCTCTTGTTCACTTGCCTCTTCATGGGGGCATCCTCCTATTGAGCTACCGCTTGAAATACAATACTTTTCAACTTGTCTCATTACATTGCTTGAACCTATTTATATATTGCTACCACCCACCTATGAACATTCTATAGGAGGAACCTTCTAGAAGTGGAACCTTCTAAGAAGTCATTTTACAATTATTATATCTAACTACCATAGTGGGTCTTATTTAATACTATAGTGGGCCTAGTCCACGTTACATTGAATGACCTCCCCTATTATCACTATGGGCCCTATGGCCCCCCCACTACCTCTCTAGCTACCTAACAAAAAAGAAGAGCGTGAAAATAATATTATCTTTTATCGACAACAGTTGTGTCGCCTTTAAACAGAGCATAAATTTTTGAGTCAATTCATCAAATATTTGGGTTTAGTATAGCCTTAGGAAGATAAAATCGTTCCTTAGAGTTTACTCCTCTAACTGGTTATTCTTCCAGTCCCTATGGAGAGTTTGAAAATGCCTCATGTGTCGCAAGTTTTCGTTAATGTTCAGTCTTGAGTCTATGTTGTCTGAGTCATCCATCTATCTCATTCTTTGTGTTGGCACAAGGGAAGACCCAAGGTTCAACGCTTCAACATCTCACCAAAAAAACCCTAACTACCGGCCCTTTCGACAACACCTGCGAAGCAGGCGAAGTCTCACCCGAGGTAGAAGTAGGGGGGGTTACAGGACTCGAGTGTTTGTAACCAAGTTGGGACACAAATGTTTGATAATAACACTTGGAAAAGTATTCTAGCAACACTTAGAAGGTGATATCCATTAGCTCATTAGCTTCATTAACATCGTCGAACAAACCCTAAGATAGATCAACGCAGTAACAATAAATATTAAACACTTCAATCATTTAGCACATAGCACTGAGTTAGATCTAACATTCATTCATCATTAACACAACTAAAACACTGAGCATCAATGGGTCTATCTAACATACATAATAAGCAAAGCATTGAGCAGATTCATAAAATAACCAACAAAGCACAAAGAAAAACAAAGACATGGGATATACGTGGTTCACCCCAGTGTGGGGCTACTTCCACCAATTGCTTCGTCTTTTTTATTATTCTTCAATCTCTTACATTCAGTTGCTCCTGTGCACAAAGCCACAGAGCCAAGCTTCGCACTAGACGGGATATTTGTGCATTGCACACCAGATCCTCCTTCCCAAAACTAGGTCAAGGCACAGATCCAACTTCTCTATTGTGCACAGAGCCTTACATACACATTTTGTTGCACAAAGCAACCCAGAACTATTTGCACTTAGCCTCTTTTCCCATGATCTATTGACCATGGGTAAACCCATGGGCCGAAATCCCGTAACCCATTACAAAAACACTAAAATAACCCATTACAAGAACCCCTTGTTGGGTCCACATAGCCCGCAAAAATAAGTGAGATCCGTGATCTCAGCTCCGCCTGGGCACTTCATCTTCAACCAGCCTGTTGAAGTCCAAAAGTGGTCCAAACCTGACTAAAGTTTCCTCAAAACTTGGTCAATGGCTAACAGGCCCCCAACACTCACCTGTGACTCGTCCCGAGTCACTCGGGTCTGGTCAATGTCGCTTCAAAGGCCTCGATCTTCACTCTAGTTGCCTCAACTTGCTACTTCACCTGAGCTTCTTGTTTAGCGAGCTCTTGGATCATTTTCTTTGTAACAAGCCCTTCCAGGCGTTGTTCTGTTGTAGCAACCACTTGGTCTAATTGCGAGCCTTGTCCTTCAATTTCTTCAAACACCTTGCAAGATTCATCTTGCACAGGTTGTAGTTTCTGCGCGATTTCCATTGCCTTTCCCTGGATGGAAGTAATCTATTGTTGTATCGCGCGATGTTCCTGGGTACTCTTCATTCTTTCAATTGTAGTGAGCAACTTCATCTGTTCCTGCATGAAGAAGGCATGTTCTTGCACCTCATGTAACTGTGCTTCCAGTTTCCTTAGCTCTGGATCTTTTGCGAGGCGTTCATAAGTCTGCGTGCTTCTATCGCTCAGTTGTTTGCATTCTGAGGCGAGGGCTCTGATCCTTACTGTTGCATTCTTAGTGGCTTCCTTCCTCTGGTCATGCACCTCCTGCAAGGTGCTCGGTACTGCTTGGATCTCCAACTCCGTTATCCTCACTTGAAGTTGTTGGATGGTCTTAGTGAGCTTCGCCACTTGAACCTCAACCGACTCATGTTCCTCCTGTGCCAAGCCTAGCACAGACCGACATGCTTTATTCATTGATTCTTTGACCGTAGCTCGTTCTGCGAGCAACTGCTCATTTTCTCTCTGTAGTTTATCTTTTTCCTCCTGGAGCATCGCCTGAAACTCTTCTTCTCATTTTCATAGGCGCTTACACAGTACCGTGCTACTCGTAATTTCTCTAAGACTTCCTCTTTCTCTTGTTTCAAGGCTTATGTAGCCTTCTCCTACTCTTCTTGGACTTTCTGAAGTCGAGCCTCTATCGCATCTGCAAGTCTTCTTAATTGGGTTGGTTCATCCCCTAATACTGCAATCTGTGATGAGGAAGGCGCAGTGGGTACTGCGCGGATCAATTGAATAGTTTGTTGTATTTCCTTCAATTCCTTCTTGACCCTTTCCTACATCTCCTCCTGCTTCGCTCCATATCTCTGCAAGAAATCTTCAGAAACATCCTCCATAGCTTTGTGGACCAAGCTAATGTCGTCCTCTGTGAGTGTACCCTCTAACTGGGGCTTATTGGCATGCATCTTCTTTCTTGCCGAAGGTTTCTGCAGAGAAACCTTCCTCTTCTGCAGTGTTACTGTTTCAGCAGGGGGATCTTACGGTGGTGTAGCTTTGCCTTCTCCTTGATTTTCTCCTTCATCCCCTCCTCCTTGTCCATTTGCTTTGTCTCCTCCTCCTAGCGAGCCCAATCCATTTTCTTCAGAGGTGTTGTCCTCCACATCAGTATCTATATTCTAGACTTCCTCATTTTTCTTCTTCTTCTTTGTTCCACTGGACTGTCTAGCATGCTTGACCTGGGTGACTAGGGGGCTTCCTATGATGTCAATGTCAAAGATTTCTGCATCAACAACAAGTATAAGGAACTCCTCTAGCCACTCCTTTGTGATCTGTTCCATGTCTTCATCTATCAGCTTGTAATATGACTGTAACTCTTCTTTTCTCTCATCTCTGCGCACAGTGATATAGATAAAATGTCGATTTGCGCGAAACTTGGCTATCGATCTGTACTGGTGCAAGGTGTGTGGTGTCATGCGCGGAAATGCTTCGATGTCAATCTTTAGTTGTTGATAATACGCATGGAACACAATGTTCGACTGCCATTGCTTCGACATGTCGTTGATGTACCACAAGGTAGCAAACCTAGCGGCCAACAGCTCCGATGGTTTGATCTCTGGAAAAGTGGCTCCTTCAGCCATTTGCCAAGCGACAAATGCAATCAGCACGATCAACTAGCTAAAGTGGAATTTGTATCCATGATACTAAGCTTCGTGACAGTCTTTATCGATTTCATTAATGAGGTAACTCGCCCAATTCATCTGCATGCCCTCCACACATTTTCCTGCGAGTTCCACCATGAACTCAGTGACCTGTGTGGGGTGGTTATTTCTTACGAGATTGCCAACTATGAGTTGGCAAGTGAGGCGAACTGCATCATCCTGGATAGAGGCTACCTTGTAGCCTCGCTTTCCCTTTTCGACTTCGTTGTAAGCCTCCTTGATGTGTTGTGCCAGGGAGAGGTCTGAGGCCTTCCCTGGATAAAATTGTTGAGGGTCAGGTCCCTTCATGCTTAATCCTCTAATCAAGTGGATCAGCATCGGATCCATAGTAATCCTTCAGTCGAGCCACGGGTATATACCATGGTAGCAGGACAAGAGGAGTTTAACGCAAGCGTTAACCTCGTCATGACGGCGAAAATGGGGAATCTTCATCACATTTAGCATAGTGTATTGCGCGAGCTCCTTAATCCATGGTTGGGAGATCAGGTGAGGCTTCTTCCCAGTTGTCTTTGTCAAGTATCGGTGGGGTCTGAGCATAGCATAGTTCTTTCTATCACTGAGATTAAAGTCGTTGTTCTTCAGTAGCGGGATCTATCCTAACTGAATCCCAACTACGCGTATTCCTTTCGGGATATATGTGATGATCAGGGTGTACTCATAGTCTCATGGGATGTTGTCGCAGTTAACTCAGACATCTAAAGGTGGGATATAGTCTGGTAAGATCGACGGGATCTATTTCACATTAGCCAGATCATCGCATTGCTTACTTCGCTGCTCAGTCGCGGGGTTAACATGGCCAGAACGACATCCAGTCGAAGGGGAAGTTTGCAGTCGCCTGGTCGACAATTCCTGTACTCCTTCAGATGTAGCTCTATCAGCCATGAACTTCTTAAGAACCTCACCGATGGACTTCTCTAACTTAGTGGGTTTGCCCGACATTCTCATTGTTAAACAAGCATGTCAGGGTAGGCAAACAAATAAGCGGGGTAGACAAACGGATAACGACGTCTAGTTTCTGATAACACAGCTCAACACACAATCAATTCTCTGTGGGATCAGTTAATCACAGGTGGTGAAAAGTGGTGTCGACGCAGCATCCGACAGGTTAAATAAGCGGGGCCTCGTAACAGATTCTTCCAATGAGCAGGAATGTTTCCATCAATGCGAATGGCGCGATCTCAATGTCCCAAAAGCAGTCCATCCGCCTATAAATGTGTTTTCTAGTCATTCTGGAGCGTCATTCTAACGGGCGGGGTGCCTCCAACGGTCATATAGATTCGCTAAGGAAAAGTCCCATTCTGCGTGGTTATGTTGTTCCGACGAGGTTCAAATCCTGCGAACCTGCCTCCTGCGAGGTTCTAGTCTATGAAGTCTTCCATCTGTTCTTTGTAGGTTCCTGTAGCTTTTCTAACTTGGATTTATTTTTACTGAGCTTCCTCACCTTCTTTCTTGAGATATGAGTTTCTCTAACTGTTTCTGAATTCCTCTTTCCATTCTTATTCTTATCCTCTCCTAGTGTAGAGACTTCGCATTGTTGATGTGCTCGCGAAGGGTTCGAAGTTAATATCCCTTCTCTGATTAATTCCAGGGTGGGTATTCTTCTTTCTTGCATGGATAGGTCCTTCAAACCTTCTTGTATTCTTTCAACTTCGACAGCTAATTCTCTTGCTTTATGTTGCTTCGACTTATCTTCTCGTTGTTCTATTAGTCGGTCTATTTTTCTAGCTAAGAAATCCCTTAGTTCTTGTTTTTTCTTTTCTGTAGTTTCTTCCTCTACTTTCCTTCTGATGTGATCCTTCTCAATCCAATTCTTTCCTAACAAAAGTGGGAAAGGGGCGTTGTTCTCAACAAACTTAATGACTTCAAATTCCTCTTCAGTTGATGTTCCATGGATAATAACAGGTACTTTAGTAACTTTCCACATAGGGTTATCATCTTACTTTTAAACAATCCTATCCTTCCCAATGGTGGTACCATAGTAGGCTTTCCCAAAATTTCTCAAGTTCCTTCTATCATAATATTCACTTGTGTTTCTTCATCCAAAACACAATCTATATCGAAGTCTTATATTTTTGTACTTATGCGTTGTTTTACTTTTAGGATATTTGGTAAGCTGACATTTTTGTGGTCATTCATTGTTTCTTTCAATTGTGATAACATAGTCTGAGCTTTCTTTGATTCTTTCTCTTTATGATTCTCTAACATGCTCTTAGTCTCTTGAATTTCTTCATAGTTTTATTGTCTCATGTTCATCCTTTCAACTTTAGCAATCATCCTTGGACAATCTTCAACCTCATGACCAACAACTTTACAACAAAGACAAATAGGACATGTACCAGGGCATTCCTTAGCAAGGTGTCCCAGTTTTCTGCAGTTATAACATAGTGTCAATCCTCTTTTTCTTTTATATCTTCCCCAACCTTTTATATACAGATCACAGTGTTGGATCTGCAATCTGCAAAAATTATTTCTAGGTTCCTGCATCCACTTATTAGTCCAAAAATTCTTTCTATGCATAGGAATAACATATCTTTCTTCATTTCTGTTAGCTTTACTTAGATAAATGCTTTCTTCCAACTGCACCCTAGCTTTCAGACTATGATAGAATCAATTAAACATACCTAAATTCATGCTTTTGAAACAAAAAATTTCTCTTATCTTACTCTTATCAAAGCACAGAGCTTTACCTTTTTTAAGATCTTACCTATTTTCTTCAGATCGGGTTTCTTTCTTACCACAGAGCTTCGCAAGTCAAGTAGAGTACTGCGCACTACAGCAACAGATCTATGCACAGAGCTTCTTTTTTCTTTACTTTAGTTCCCAGCAATCACAGTTTCAGGTCCCAGCAATTGAACCATTTGTTGGCACAAGGGTAGACCCAGGGTTCAATGCTTCAACAACACACCAACAAAACCCTAACTATCTGCCCTTTTGGTAACACCTGCAAAGCAGGCGAAATCTCACCCCAGGTAGAAGCAGGGGGGTTAGAGGACTTAGGTGTCTGTAACCAAGCCGGGACACAGATCTATGACAATAACACTTCACAGAGTATTCTAGCAACACTTAGAAGGTGCCATGCATTAGTTCATTAGCTTCATTAACATCGCAGAACAAACCCTAAGATAGATCGATGCAATAACAATAAAGATTAAACACTTTAATCATTTAGCACATAGCATTGAGTTAGATCTAACATTCATTCATCTGTAACACAACTAAAGCACTGAGAATCAACAGGTCTATCTAACATACATAATAAGCAAAGCACTGAGCGGATTCATAACATAACCAACAAAGCACAAAGCAAACCAAAGACACGGGATATACGTGGTTCAGCCCAGTGCGGGGCTACATCCACCAACTACTTTGTTTTCTTTATTATTCTTCAATCTCTTACATTCAGTTGTGTTGAGACTCAGAAATGTCATATTTTCATCCACCTTTCCCTTCATCATTCTCCACATTTCATCGCCCCATTAACTTTTCACGATATCATTTCCATAAATATACTTGGGTTTCACCTTATTGTTCTCCACTTTATTCATTTTAGTATTAAAAGGGAATTTGTGATTAAATGTTAGAAAATTGGCATGTTTTCATATATATCTCAAAAATGTGTGAGATTTGTAATGTGTAGGAATATAAGAAGGATTAATTCAAAAGGACTTCTCAAATACTTCCTCCACCATTTCAATATTTGAGGAGATAATTCAAGCCCATTCCAAGGAGAAGATCATGGAGATTTGGTTGGAATATCTTATCCAAGATATATGAGAGATATGTGTGAGGATTTGAAGGGATTATATTTTGTAATAATGGGAAATAGGTTGAGAGAAAAGTGGATTTATAATTATGAGATGGTTATCTTATCTTCAAGGCTCTCATGTATAAAAGAGAGTGCTCTCTCTTCATGAGGATTCAATTAGAGTAGTAATCAAGAAATTAGAATATGGAATTAGAGTAGTCATTAATGGTAGTCATTAAGATTCGAAAGAGAAAGGGATTCTTAGTTTTGATTCATGGTTTTGGTTTTTGTGCTTTCATTATTCTTTTATGAAGATTGATTTGATTATTGTAATATAAAATTGTTTCATTGGTGAGAGCTCTCATATGTTGTTATGTCATTCAACTCTTCACATGTTGTATTTTCTTTTCCTTCATGTAGTTCTCCATTAGTAGATTAATTTCCTTCACGCAATTTCTCATTCCTAGATTAATTTCATTTACGCAATTCAATTTAAGTCGTGTGTTAGATTAATGATTCAATTTAAGTCGTGTGTTAGATTAATGATTCAATTTCATTCATAGCTTAAACATTAGATTATATTAGTTCCGCTTCAATATTGCATATACTTTGCGTGTGCTTCATCAGTTTACGAACCCCGGGTTGACAAATTAGATAGTTGGACAAGTACTACAACTCAATTAATACAACATTAGTTCGGCCCAATATAACGATTGTCGTTCCCTTGTCACGATTGTTGTTCCTTTTGTAAGTAGTGTTGTTCATTTGAATGGAACAATTGTCGTTCATTTTGTTACAATTGTTGTCCCTTTGCAGGGGTTGCATCTCTGGAGGACGAGTATTGAAAATGGAAGGTAAGAACCTACGTAGGCAACAAGTAAAACACTTGTGCCAGCACCTACCTTTGGATGATGCATAGAAGTTATATTTTAGGACATCTTTAGAGCCCAACATTTTGGCGTCGTTGTTGGGGAAGCACGATGGATTGAGGTATTAGTTTCTTTTTCATTTCAATTCATGCAAGTGTGATCTAGACATGTTGGTAAGGGGTCATAGAAGCTCGTGAGAGGAGACTCCTCATGTTCTCCCTACCAACTAGGTAAAAGTAGTTTCAATTTCTGCAAATTTCAATTCATGCAAGAGTGTTTAATTCATGCAAATGTGATCTAGATGTGTTGGTAAGGGGTCATAGAAGCTCGTGAGAGGAGACTCCTCATGTTCTCCCTACCAACTAGGTAAACGTAGTTTCAATTTCCGCAAAATTAGTTTCAATTTTTGCAAGTGTGATCTACATGTGTTGGTAAGGGGTCATAGCAGCTACTTGAATGGAGACTACTCATGTTCTCCCTGACCAACTATCAATAGCATTTAATTTCCGCAACTGTGAAGAGCAATTTTTTTAATGTTGTAGAAAGAGTGTTTTTTAAGTTTTTCATTTTGATTTGGGTGTTGTAAGAATCCTTTTTTTTAACAATGAATTTAAGCTTGGAACAACTCACTCAGATCCTAGCAAAAGTTGGGGTCTCCTCTTCTCTAGAAGAGGATATCTTGATAGCAGCTGAAAGCTTATTCACTCCTCCTGAGGTGAACGAAGAATCAACATACGAAGAACCTTGCATATTTAATGAAGAACCATTAGGCGCGCAAGAGGTCGAGGAGGACAGCGAAGAGCTGCAGCATGATCTGAGTAAGACAAATTATGCCTACGAAAGCCTGATCGAACGATGGTTTCAAGCAAGTACTAGGTTAGTTCCACTTAGTTTTCCTTTTTATTTTGTTAATTTAGAACTTCAGTAGCTAATTTCGCACGTCCATACATATTCTCGACTGTCAATTGTGAAATTGAAAGATAACATATTTTTATTACTGTTGTGTGCATGGCTACATTGGTTGTTTGATTATACGTAACTAATCTCTCATTTCTAATTAGTGTAGTGTAGGTAGGGTTTTATTTTCACGTTTTTTTATTTTTTGCTAGAATAAGTATGCTCTCCTCCGCGCTTCGTGCGATCGTGAGGATCAAAAAGTAGGATGACTGATTGGTTGATTTCAGGAATATCAATTAATTGACGAAATGAAAAAAAATTCTTAATCTATTTTTTTCGTCTTCCATTTGCTCATAGATTTTTAATAAGCTTGTAAAATAGTTTGTATTCTTTACTTTAAAAGCATAATAAATAAAAAGTGTGCATCCTCCATCTACACAATAAAACAGTAAGTACGTTTAAAAAAATATAAAAATAAAAAATGAATAAGAACGTCTGCAATCTATGCAAGATAAGAGGCAGGTGACATATAATATTGTTTTTAAACTTTGGTCTAGTTTGTGCGCCATATTCTTGCTCTCGCCCCTTATCCTGTAATAAATAACCCTGCAAGCAACAAAATATCATGAATACGCAGAAACCACTGCATAAATCGAACAAATAAACAACTTGTGAGGTTCTGCCCATCAATAATTTGGTTGCTCCTCTCCTCACTTTAAAATGCACAGGTCGAAGGCAGTCAATCAATATCTCAATAACTTGATTTTGACCATCCTTCACTAAGCACGTGACTCTAATTTATCTGATCAAAATGAAATTGTTTATCACTGTTCACTATTTCCACTGTGCATGAACATGTGCTTGCATATTACTCGTGCGCCATAATGAAAACGAAGAGAACAATGCTGAAGGAGATATGCGGCGTTCACCCGACCGAATGAATCCACACCTGGAGTTGGAATTGTTGCTTAAAATCGGTCGAATGCAATTGCATGTGATTGGTACGCAAATCGAATTGCAAATTTGGATGAGATTAAGGCGCACGCTCGAACCACCTTGCTGGAATAACTGATTAAAGGAACGCACAAATAAGTGCATGACGAGAGGGATCGATGAGGTAAGAAGATCCGTTTTTTTCATATCCCAGATTCTCAAAATAGGTTTTAGATGGTTTATCTCCTCGTTCAACCGCATTCAGAGATTGTTTTTGGCTGGAGGTTGTAAGACTAGATCTAATTTGATTGATTTGCAACAATCTTGTTTGATTGTATTTAACGGTAAACCGATTTTATTGTAGTTAATATGATTCACATAAATCTTCTTGCCAATCCATTTCTTCCATATTTAATCAGATGCAAGGAGATAAAACTATAAATTCAACCGTCCCATATATATTCGATCATTAAAGTTTATTCAAGCGCCCGCGTCGATAGCTCCAAGCCAGCACATCTGGATTTCGAAGGTGGTTGTGTGATGTAATTTGCATTTATCTGGTAGTTGTTGGCAATTAATGAAGATTTTTATTGGTGGAATGGGGTTACAAGCTGCCACGAGGGTACGCAGATCCAGTATTATGAACGTCGATTGATTGGGATACGGTTGCCATGGATCTACACTAAGTATAGCACAACCATGAGTCCTACTGCCCCCTGCAATCACAGAGAGCTTCCATGATGAGAATTAGATCTCAATCTATAAAAACAAAACAGTACAAATCTGATCTGTGCAGTGGAAACCAGTGTGAGAATGGAGCAGTCGATAGACACCAATTCACAATGGTCGCTTTGTATTCTCAGTCGAGTGTTGTTCCTGAGAAGCATGGAGTTAAGGGTAGCTTGGAACCCTTGTCCGAGGCTTCGGATACTGGAAAAGATGTACCCCTTGTCAATTCTAACTGTGATGGGTGTTTATCTAGCAGTTTTAATGGTTGGAAATCAACAGTTATTTTCAAACTGACAGCCTCCAAAATTAAGTTTTCGGCACTCCATGGGGAGCAATATTCTACCCGCCAGTCCCCAAGTGTGCTTAAAGGAAAAATAATGAGCCCGTAATATGCTAAGGTCCAGGTACAAACATTAAAAATAGGCCTCTTGCTTGTTTGTTTCTTATCGTTGCTAAGGTTCATTGTGGTGGGCGACGGTTTGGTGCTCGGTTTGTTCAGTCAGTGCTTCCATTTTCGGTGTTGATGGGAACGTTTATGGAGCAGCTTCGGAGCCTCGGATACTCCTTCACCAGGCCTCTCACATAGCAAAAGTTAGATACGTTTTTACACGCTGAGGGGCGGAATGAAAAGTAGGCATTTGCGAGAATTATTTCTCCCTGGCCACTATACATGTGCATTCATTTATGACGATTAGGAAGCAAGGTTGCTTCAGTATTAACGCAGGTATAAGATAAGGGCATTCTGCAGGTTTGAAACCATCCAAATCTATTTTATGCATTTATCAGGTCGAAAATGTATTTTGAAGAGACCAGCTAATAATTATTTTTTATAATAGCATATCCAATGACTCAGGGTCTAATCCAACCATATATGCACACCTCAAACATTCGCTCGGAGAATTAGATGGTTTGCGTGCGATCAGGTCCTTGAAAAACAACTCCACCGAACTTGAACCCTGATTACGTCGTGACTTCGTATGACCATTTATTTACCAAGTACCTTGTGTCGGTCCTTGTGCATGCCATGTATTAGTTGCATTATGAAAATCACCAACATGAAATCAATTATATACTTGTAAATGATGACGAAAGTTGCAGCGTTTCCTAGCCTCAGTTCATAGATTTTCTTTCAATTGTTTGTCTTATTATAAAAAATAAAAAATAAAATAAAATAAATAAATATTATAATAATAAAACAAATTTTCTTTTATTGGTTTGTTTTATTATAATAATAATATATATGTATATATATTATTTATTGTAAAAATATATTAATATATATATATATATATATAAAGAATTTTATTTGTCTGTTTGTTTTATTATAGCATGTTATTTTAGTTTGTTTTGTTTAAAGGAAAAAAGAAAATTTTAGGTTAAAGTCATGAAAAATAAAACTTTTTAGCAAATGGACATTTCAAATAAATTCTTGAAAACAATATCAAAGTAATGTTTTTTTACGTTAAAATGTTTCTTGGAGTCACTTAAGCAAGCAATCAACGATGAAACAAGCGGGTGCGTGCAATGCCCACGACAAGAAGTATAAAACTGCATTTTATTTATTTTTACTTTGTCGCATTTGTCCTTCTTTCTGCATGTTCTGTTTTTCTTCGAACATCTCACAAGTTTTCATGCAGGATTTGTGCTAAAAAAAATTCAGGTGCGCGTTCAATCGCATCTTGCTGCTAAAGTGATTTTCAAAAATCACAAAAACAGTTGAAAAAGACGTGCCTTATTAACTGCTTGACGGAGTTGATTCTCATCCTACACATCATGGCGTTTGTTGTTACACAACAACTATTTATAACCCATTTGCGTCATGAATGTCTTCCTCCATGTCTCCTTCAAAGCAGATTGGTCATCCATGTGTTGAAGCCCATCTTCCATTGAATTATCCTTCATAACTTCGCACACGCCTATCTTTCTGAGTCGCATACATCTCTTTAGCTTTTTCAATTTAGTTTTCCTTGTCAATAAAATTATCCAGCTCCCTTTCCATGACTACATTGCCTTTCCATACACACTGTTACTACTGAGATATTTTCATTTATAGTCATACCACTCTTTTTATCAAAACTCGCGTTGACTGATGTGGGATTCCTTAAGGCCCACCATTCAACAAGTCTTGCCCCATCGACCTCAACACCTTATCTGGGATATAGACTAGAGTCCAGTTTGAGTACCTGGAGGCTTGCATGCCTTAATGGTAAGTTCTTTCACTAACAATCATGGGAATACATCAATGTCCCTTGATCGTCAAATCTTGCAAGTGACTCGACATCAGCTCATTCATTCGCACTTCGCAAGATGTACTCGAGTACCTTGGCACTTATTGACATTAATGGTGAGTTGCCTCGCATTGGTTAACGACATTCATCATTGGTCGATAATCCATTGACTTATTTTCATGCTCGACATCGACGCATTCATTCGCATGATTAGAATTGTACCATCAGGTTTAGCAGCGAGTGAAGACTATACATTTTTCATGACTCTATTAGCAGTTAAAGCAGCATGACTTTAGCCATATGAGAGTACCACAGTTCCACTTTCATACTTTCTCTTTTCCATGATTCATTCAGCAGCAGTTCAGATTCCTCCACTTCACATTCTCTGATCCAGCAGACAGCAGTCGCCACTATAGCAGCAGTCACTTTTCACATGATTTTGCAATAGTGACATCGTCCATGCTCTAGCAGCCGCATCAGCCATATTCCTATTGCATAGTTCATCAACCTTTTGGGTAAGTGGAGGTATGTTATTTTCTAAACTTTAATCATGTAATTCCTCAACTGCTAGCAATGAATAATTTGGAAAATTCCCTCACCCAGTGCCCTTTCTGTTTCACTTCTATGACTGATGCCACGTTGCATGAGGACATGCAACAAGTTAAGTTGGGGGGTAGGGGACTTTATTCACTATCATCACTCCACTTTTCCACTAACATCATTCCATTTTTCGTCTCATTTACCATTATGAACATTTATTTTCCAACATTTATTTTCCAACGATACTCTGTTGCACTTTGCTTCATAAGAATTGTTATACATATTGGCATGATTTACACATATACAAAAAAAAGGGTTTTCTTATACTCATTGATGTTTTCCTTATGCACATTGATAGCATATATTTTCCAGTAAGAATATGGGTAAATTATTATCATAACAGCAAGAGAACAAATAATGAAATGAATGTTGTTAACACAAGAACCAACATTCTTTATATTCATGGTTGACACACAAGAACCAACCATAAGAAAAATTTCAGTTGTTACTCATGTAAATCTCATCCTGGAAACATTCATTATCATCACTCAAAGCCAACATTCAGATGCCAAAATTTCTTGAGAAGATCCATGCATGGTTGCATGAGGACATGCAACAAGTTAAGTTGGGGGGTATGTTGGGGCTCAGAAATGTCCTATTTTCATCCACCTTTCCCTTCATCATTCTCTACATCTCATCGCCCCATTAACCTTTCACGATATCATTTCCATAAATATACTTGGGTTTCACCTTATTGTTCTCCACTTTATTCATTTTAGTATTAAAAGGGAATTTGTGATTAAATGTTAGAAAATTGACATGTTTTCATATATATCT
>ML818778.1:529-51696 GCA_009831015.1 Picea engelmannii
AGTCTCTTTTTACCCTCCCTCTATGTATTCCTCTCTCTCCCTCTCAGACTCTCACACACTATAGAAAGTTTGGTACATCACAAGGAAATAAATGGCCTTGATGTAGACATGTCAAGACCTAGACCTAGACCTAGACATGGAAAGGCATGGAATACCTAGACCTAGAACTATACCTAGACCATAGACCATGACATAGACCATATTATATAACCTAGACAAATATGATGACCATGACATAGTCCATGAAATAGACCTATAGTTAGACCTAGACCATGACAAACACCTAGAACATGACCTAGACCTAGACCATGACCTAGAACTATACCATGACCATGACCTATAACATGACATAGAGATTGACCTAGACCATGACCTACATCTCCCTAGATCCATCTAAGCCTAGGAATAACCTATACTCGACCCTTAACCCCCTCCACACTCGATCCCTAATTGCATATGCTTATACCTCTTGTTAAAGCCCCACAACCCTTGCACCCACATCTTGGTGATATAACCATTGATCTATGATTTAAAAAACTTTCAGTCCTAATCCCTTACGTTGGGCGCTCATCCTTTCCTAACAGGAACGTGTTTGCGTACATAGAACACATATGTGCTTTAGCTTGCACACGTTGTTGTTGGGTAGTTTTATGTGCCAAGCAAACTCCTCAACCCCTTTTATCTCAAAGGGAAGGAATGGCATGGCATGGAAAGTCAAAATAAGGCAAGGCATGGCATGGAATGACATGTAAATGCAAGGAAAGAGAAGGCACGTAAAATCGAGGTGTGTGGAATTGATGTTGTTAAAAATGAAAAATGGTAGGGATGGGACATGGAGTGTGGGACGAAAAATTTTGTTCCTAAAATAAAAATTAAATTAATTTGAAGTTTGACGAGTGGGTGAAAAAAGGACTTAAAAGAAAATAGTGCAGAGAAGAGAAAAGAAAATAATAGAGCAGAGAGGAGATAAGAGTGTTGGTTCTATGGCCTGGGAGAAAGAGAGGAAAAAGACAACCGAACATAGAGGACGATAAAATGTTGGTTCACTCGGTGGTGGAGGTATGTAGGTATCATAATTTGTTTTATTTCTTGATAGAATATTTTACTAGGAATATGAGTGAGTTATTTTTTATTAGTTCATTCATAGACGTCAAAGAAATCCAAATATATTTTAAAGGTGAGGCATGGCTCACAACAAATAAAGGATATGTGCAAAAGAGAAATGTAGCCTCTCTCGTAAGGTGAGTACTAATTTGTTCTTCTTCTTCCAATGGAGTACTTATAAAAGTACTTATATGAACATGACCATGACCTAGACCGTGACCCAGAGCTTGACCTAGACCATGACCTAGACCCCCCTAGCTCCATATAAGCCTAGGCATAACCTATACTCTACCCCTAAACCCCTCCACATCCAAGACCTAATTGCAGTATACCTATACCTCTTGTTTAATAATGATATTTTATGGATATAACCGTTCATCTACTGTTTAATAATGATTTCACATGGTTTAATGATGATTATGGTACATTAAGTCTGCTTTTTAATTTTAGTATAAGCATAATATTTTAGTGGATTCAATATTTTTTATATGGAATATTTATCCTTCTTTGAATGCTTTTCTTAATTCATTTTTAAATCGTTTTATCTTTCACATTTCTTACTTTTTTGGTGATTTGATCTCATTTCATTGTCACGTTTTCTGATGTCTCTCTGTGACTTCCCATTGTTTGAATTTATATTATCAAAAATCCATGATTGAGATTTTTTCTTATGATATTGGCATAGATTATGTATTACTGGAACACTTATCTATTTGTACATTATTCAAGATTATATTGTTGTGATTAGCCATTTATAGCCTGGTAACAAGCGTAAAAGGTTAAATTTCCTTTATTTTGTATTGTTCTCAATGAGTGTTCAACATGCCCTAGATTATGTATGGAAAAACACTTATCTATATGTACTCTCTCTCTACCCCCTTCCTGCCTCCCTGTCTCCTCGTCCCTCCTACTATCTCTCATCTCTCTCTCTCTCTCCTACATCTACCATCTCTCTCCCACCTCTCTCTCTCTCTAACACCCCCTCTTGGTCTTCCTCTCCCACCCTCTCACACTCTCAAACAATCCATATCTACCCCCTTCTCTCTTTTCTTCTATCTAACCCTGCTTCCCTCTCCCCCCCCTTCCTCTCACACTCTCTCTCCCTAACCCCCTTTGCTATCTCCCTCTCCCTCACTCTCACACACTCTCTTTGTCTTCCCCTCTCCCCCTCTCACACTCTCTTTCTTCCTCTCTATCCACCCCTCTCTCTACATCGCAATAAAATACCTAGACATGTTAATACCTAAACCTAGACCCAGACATAACAATTCCTAGACATGGAAAAAACTAGACCATGATCTAGACCATGACTTAGAACTATATGATGACCATGCCTTAGAACCTGACATAGACAATTTTGTTCTATTGCAAAACAATTGTGGGAAGAATTGGAAGAGAAATTTGTCCAAGTGGAATTGGAATTGTTAGTTGTGTCTTCTTGTGTAATACTAAGACAATTTTTTCCGATTGGAATTGTTAGTTGTGTATTCTTGTGTAATACTAAGACAAATTTGTCCAATTAAAATTGGAATTGTTAGTTGTGTCTTCTCGTGTAATACTAAGACAAATTTATCCAATTGGAATTAGAATTTTTATTTGTGTCTTCTTGTGTAATAACAATACAAATTTGTCTAATTGGAATTGGAATTTTTAGTTGTGTCTTCTTTTGTAATACCAAGAAAAATTTGTCCACTTGGAATTGGAATTGTTAGTTGTGCCTTCTTGTGTAATACCAAGAAATTTTTTTGGTGGGGTTCTTGGCAGGGATGATTTTAGGGGCTAGATTTCGCTCATGGGCTAATTTTCCATGGTTTTTCCAAAAACGAGATTCACTATTTTAAGAAATGATTCGCCCAAATTCTATAGGATAAAATTATTTTACCTCGAAAATCGCCAAAATTTTATAAAAATTATATAAAATACTTACAAATTTGAATATTTTTACAAAAATATCACCAAACATTTATAGTTGACATATGAAGGACTAGTAAGATTTTCCAAGGTTTCTACATTTTAAAATAAATTTCCATCCTTAAAATCATCCCTGGTTCTTGGAAGCCAATTTTTCTCTTTAAATATGAGAAACCTATGGAATCGAGAAAGAATGTCCTCGAGGAAAGAGAAACCCATCGAAAATGTAGAAGAAGAAAGATAAAAGGAAAATTTATGTATGTCAAAGTGTAGGCTCCTCAAGCCATCCAGGGACAGGTTGACAACATTTTCTGGGGGCATATAATAAAAAACAAGCAACATAACAGATTTTTTTAAGCTCCTAAGCCTCTGTTTGGCCAAGTCCCATGTGACAACACTAACTCCAATCACTCGACATAGTGTTCTTGAAAATCAACCTCTTCTTCAGAATTTGCACTATACCTCATTGAGAAAAACCCCCATACATCCTCCAATAAACTATTTTCTAGGCAAAAAAATGATAGTGGAGGGGTTGCACTAGCTAAACCCAGTGCCTCAAATCCAATGCAACCGATGGATCATCCATCTGAGTCCTAGTTTGTGTTTTATCACGAGTTGCAACTTGCCTCCTCAAGAAATCCAATGACACATTGGCAATAGAACTATATATAAACCATGACCATGACATAGAGATATACCTAGACCTAAACCACGACCTAGACCTATACCTACACCATTACCATGGCCTATATCATGACCTATACCATGGAAAGAAAAGGCATGACAAGGCAAGGAATGGCAAGTCAATGTCTAGGTCTAGGTATGGAAATGTAAGGAAAGGAAATTCAAGGCAAGGAAAGGGAAGACAAGACAAGACATGACAAACCTAAGAAAATCTAGACATGGCAAGGAAAGTCAAGGTCTATGTCTAGGTCTAGGTCTAGGTCTACATGCTGTATCTTGTTATAAAAGTTATTGAGTTGAAAGATTAATTTTTATTTCTTTGATTTGAAATAAGGCCTTGAAATTATGTTGTTTTTCATGTAATCAAAAAGAAATCATGGATCAGTAATATAATGAGACTACACCATAAGGATGGAAAATAAACCTATTTAGTGACATCTCTTTCTATGAAATCCTATTAATTATGATAATCCATGTTTCACAACTATGAATATACCTAAGATTTATGAATAAAGAGAGATTATGTTATGACATTGAAATTTTCATGCAAGTATTTTTATCTAAGATAGATGGGATAACAAGTTGTGGAATTACATTCTTAATCAATCCTTTGATTTTAATTTTTAGGGATTAAACTTGTTCATTTAGTACAAGCATTATTTTTTTAAAGAAAAAAAAGGGTATGATACATGAAGCATGGCAAGGCAAGGCACGACAAGGCATGGAATAGCATGGCATGTAAAGGAAAGACATGGAATGGAAAGAGAAGTCATGGAAATACATGACATAGAATGGAACGGAAAGGCAAGTTATATCATGGCATGGCATCACAAGCAAAGGCATGGAAAGGAAAGACATGGCATGGCATGGCATGACATGACAAGGCAAAGCAAGGTAAGGAAAGGAATGGAATGGAATGGTATGACAAGGAAAGGAAATGCAAGGCATGGCATGACATGTCATGGTAAAGAAAGACATGGCATTCAAGGAAAGGAAATGTAAGGCATGACATGACAGGAAGGGCATGGCATGACATGGCAAGTAAAGACATGGCATGGAAAGGCAAGGCATGGCATGGAATGAGAAGGAAAGACATGGGAAGACATGACATGGAAATGAAATGCATATCATGGCATGGCATGGAATGACATGGAAAGGTAAGGCATGGTATGGAAAGGCAAGGCATGGTTGAGCAAGGAAAGGAAAGGAAAGGCAAGGCAAGGCATGACATGAAAACGTAAGGAAATGAAAGGAATGACATGGCATGGTATGAAAAGGAAAGGACTAACAAGTAAATATAAGGCTTGGCATGGAAATACATGGCATCATATGGAAAGAAAGGAAATGAAAGACATGGCATGTCAAGGCAAGGTATGGCATTTCATGGCATGGATTGGTAAGGCAAGGAATGGCATGGCATGGAATGACATGGCATGGAAAGGAAAGGCATGGCATGGAAATGAAAGACAATGCAGGTCATGGCATGGCATGCCATGGAATGGAAAGGCAAGGCATGACATGGAAAGGAAAGGTATTGCATGGAATGTAATGCCATGGAATGCGAAGGAAAGGCATGGCATGGCAAGGAAAGGAAATGAAAGGCATGGTATGACATGGCATGGAAAGGCAAGGCATGGAAAGGCAAGGAAATGAAAGGCATGGCATGACATGCTGTGGAAAGGCAAGGCATAGCATGAAAAGTCATGACATGGCAAGGAAATACAAGGCATGGCATGGGATGGCATGATATGACAAGTCAAGGCATGTCATGGAAATGAAAGGCATGGAAAGACATGGCATGTAAGGGAAAGGCATGACATGGCATGGCATGGAAAGGAAAGACATGGCGTAGCATGGCATGGCATGGCATGGAAAGGAAAGGTATGGCATGGCTTGACAAGTGAAGACAAGAAAGGGCATGTAAATTCAAGGCAAGGCATGGAATGGCATGGAAAGAAATGAAATGGCATGGCAATCCAAGGAAAGGCATGACATGGCATGGAAAGGAAAGGAAATCTAGGCATGGCATGGAATTTCATGGAAAGGAAAGGCATGTAAGGGAATTGAAAGGCATGGCATAGCAAGGCATGATATGGCAAGTCAAGGAAATGAAAAGCATGGCATGGCAAGGCATGGCATGGTATGGCATGGAAAGGCAATGCAAGGCATGGCATGGAAAGGAAAGGGATGGAAAGGAAAGGGAAGGCATGGCATGGAAAATAATGACATGGAATAGAAAGATAAGGTAATGCAATACATGGCACAGCATGGAAAGACAAGGCATTGCATGGAAAGGAAAAAAAAACTTCATTGGATGGAAATAAAATTTGTGATATAAAGTTAATTCATATGTCCTTAGAAAAATGATTTTTTTTCTTGGGATGAGAAATGTTCCTTTTTTTGTGATTCTTGTTTCAATGCAATCCACATTTTGATTTGAATATTTCCTTGCATAATGTTATGGAAAGATATATATTTGTTGTTGTATAGGTTAAAATAGGAAGTTACATGGAAATACATGCAAGGAGCGATTAGTCTATTTTAGGTCATAGTTGTGTTCTAGAGATTTTTAATTGTAACAACCTATATCTTTCCTTAGAAGGTTATGTTGAGGGGTCCTAAATCCATTTAACTCAACATCAGGAACCAAACCCTCCACTGAGGCCCAATTAGACTCTGCAAAGTTTAATGGTGGAATGGTTCTCCATATCTTGCGATCCATCCAATTAATCGTTTGGCTTTACGTTCTCTTGTGAAGGTTTCTTCGTCAGTTCAGACGTTCTCTTTTTTTATTTTCTCTTAGGTGGAACCGATATAATATAAAATACGGTATAAACCAACTAGGTAACAAAGTGGGAACAAGCTTAAATACTAGAGAAGAGGCTGAGCTTGGGATAACCCTTTCACTCTAGCATGCAGACAATGATTATCTATTGCAAGCCTAGTAATAATACATTAACTGTGCTGGTATTCCAATCACTGACTGAGATACAATTTATCAGAAGAAAACATGCATGCGATAAATGATGGCAAGTAAAATAATTCACTCAAATCTAATCATTGATCACATCATAACACAATGATTTATCTTCATCATTAAAGAAAATAACTGTAAAAAATTGCATCAGATAACTTATCAACAGATTTATTAGTTCTTACTCGTTACAACATCCATTCATGAGACAAAATAAGAAATAATTCTTCTCCACATCCAATCATACACGCTTTTGATGAAAAAACACAAACTTCTCTCTAGTCCCAAAAAGGACTTTTCAATTAAAGGCATCTCTGAAATAGTTCTTAACAAAACAAAAAATGAGGGTCTTTGCAACAACCATCGACCTCTAACTAATCGGTCGATGCTCTTATTTATAACATAAAATTAACTAAAAATAACAATTACAGTGCAACTAAGTAAAAAAAAACTCGCCACATGGTGCTTTCTTCTTTCAGTCTTCAAAATTCATCTAATGGTTTCATTTGAGCAGATGACTCTTCTCGTACTCCGACCACTGGAAAAAAATATCCTCATACAGGTTACGTATGGAAACCTGTGCTGATCCATCGGAGTTGAAAAGATATCCTTAACCTCTAATACATGTTCTCAATATTTGACTATTTTGGCTCTTAACTGTTGTAGCACTGTCTGAGCCTTGATCAGGTGCTTTGTGAACTGATGTACTTGTCTTGGCGCCATGTTCACCACCTTTGTTATCTCCGCATCCCATGATGAGTATTGTTCGGTATGTAATTTGACGATGTCGCGCAAGTCGACAAATTCATCAGGTGTGTCGAATTCCGGAAGGCCGATGTCTCTCATCACTCAGTTGACCTTGGTCCAATTATTTTCGCACTCGAACCACTTTTCTTGGATCTCCAGATGAGGCTCTTAGGCCATTCTCACCCAGTATTCAGTTGATTTCTTTATGCGGTCGACTCTACTATCTATGAGTACCCGAATTCCATTCTCTTCGGTGTCTCTTAACTGTTGTAGCACTGTCTGATCCTTGATCGGGTGCTCTGTGAACTTTTGTACTTGTCTTGTCGCCATGTTCGCCACCTTTGTTATCTTCATAGCCCATGATGAGTCTTGGTGGGTATGTAATTTGATGATGTCGCGCAAGTTGACAAATTCATCAGGTGTGTCGAATTTCGGAAGGCCGATGTCTCTCATCACTCGGTTGACCTTGGTCCAATTCTTTTCGCACTTGACCCACTTTTCTTGGATCTCCTGATGAGGCTCTTGGGCCATTCTAACTTAGTATTTGTCTGATTTCTTTATGCGGCCGATTCTACTATCTCTGACTACCTAAATGCCATTCTCTTCGGCTTCTCAGCCCTGTTGAACGACACTGATGTAGTCAATCCTTTCCATGATTTGGTGTGCTTTCTCACACCACCTATGCATATATTTACATGTTGTTGGCACCATGAGGGTGTCTTCTTGGTACTCGACTATTCTTGCAGTGAACAGATGTTGCTCATTTGCAAATTTATTATAGGTTTTCTGGAACTCGTTCCTCAGGAACGTCGTAGCTTGTGTGGTATCCTGGTAATAATTTTCCAAATGGCGCAAATTTTCTAACTCTTTTAGGGAAATGGTCAATTCCTCTTCATCCCTTTTTTCTTTGTCTACAGTCTCATATGAGATTGCCATCCCTGTGCCGATAAGTTTGGATGTTTTAGCCTGCTCTATATTTATCAAATTTTCCTCCATGGTGATGTGGATGGAGCGATCTAGAGTGATCCTCCTTTTCTTCGTGGTTCTCTCAATGATATATTTTATTTTTCGGTCATAAGAGATGTCGTGTATGTCGGCTACTTCATCCATGGGTTTGGGGATTTGATGATATCCCCAGGTGAGTGTATTCCTCAGACTCTCGATGGTATATATTTCTTCAAGACTGGGTTCTTGAACTTCCTCCCTATGTTCTGAAGGCTCGACTTCTATTTTTCACTCATCGGGGAGTTGAGTACCGATTGAAATTGAGGAATCGGGGGTAGGATCAGTACTTACTTGATCATCGATCATTGAGACACCGATTTCCTGTTGTGGAGATTCTTCCTTTTGGTCGCCCGATTCTGGCTCGTCCTTTGGACTATCCGCTTGGGTTTCTGGTGCATTGGACAACTGAGTGTATAAGACACTCTTGACTTCTTGTTCATTTTGTGGAAGTCCTTGAATTCGAGAGTCAGGAGCTGAGGAATATGTCTTATCTAGCTCCTTTTCCCCTATGATATGTACAGGGGTGACAAGGGATACCTCCAAGCTCTCATCATCATCATAGATTTTTATTAATTCACTGAGGGGGTCCAGTGCAATTATTCCCACTAATACCCCGACCATCTCCAGCTGATCTAAAACACCCATCAATGATCCGACCTGCAGCCTTGTGATTTCAGGGTCATCTAACCCAATGATTTCATTGATTTCTATCAGTTCAGGGCCACTTTGGCCTGTATGGCTTTCATCAGGGTTGTCGGCAGGGGACCTTGTCATAACTGTGAGGTCCGCGTCATCTTGTGCCTTAACAATTATCCACTATGCTTGTTCTATCATGAGTAACCCCCTCTTCCGCACATCTTGAGTCATAGGGAAACTTATATCTTGCATCGAGGATACTAGGGGGACCTCTGCTGCTTCGACCACTATCATTTCTTCTCTGGCTCTGAGGGCCCCTTGATTCGATTATTATATGATCATTGCCTATTCATCCAGTCTAATGGATTTTAACCTGGTCATTTTGGTGTCGGCCATCCTTTCCACCACTTCATCCCAGTCCTGGGCATTTTTTGTGAAGACTTCATCTTCAAATTTTTCGTGAGCGTATGGCTAGCAGGAAAACACTTGCGAGGCATGTTTCAAGACTAGGCCCTTTGGATCGTTCTTGTGGAATCGATCGGTCTAGAATATGAACTCTAATTGGCTTAACCCTTCTTGTTTGGCTTGAGAAATGTCCTTCGCCATGTAGAATCCTACATGGAAACCATAGGGTATGAATGCTCTTTTCTTATCCTTGACCAGAGTGGCATTGTAGCCTTGCAGGATGGTCTAGTAGCATATCTCTCCCACTAAAATCCGGTCAGGGACATGCGCTAGCCGAAGATGAGGTGCTTAGATGGCCCTGAATACCCTGATGTAGGTATCACGCTCGTCCAGATACCATTGGAAGACTTTTGATATCATCTTTTTGGTCGCAGCTGATAGTCTCAGGCATTTTTTCTTGAAAAGAATAAAACAAATAAGTGCCATGAATTCATCATAGATGAGAGAGTAGGATTTTTTATACCTGTTCTCCCATAAGATGTTGAAATATATGTGAACTGGGAGCTCTACGAGGTGCCAACTTAGGTTCATGCCAATGAAAACTTTTTTGGCACACATGAAATCAAGTAGATATGAATCCATGTAGAATGTTGGTGTCTCTCCTTCCTTCGGCGCCTGAGCCTTTTGTATGCATATGCTAAGTTGCTTAGAAATGATCGCTCCCCAATTGAATCCGTTCCCAGGAATGGACACTGTGTAAGCTAGAGGCATCCATGCCTCTGAAAACCTAGAGCAATCCTTCTCTCCATATAATCGATAGATGAGAGCTAATAGGTAGATGCATGGCTCCCTTAGGTTGTCCGTCCGGTACCAGCTGGTGCTCCGGTTGGTGTATTTCTTATATTCTCTCCACCATGTGGCCATTACCTAGCTAGTGTCATGGCGCTCATAGAATTTTATGACAAAATCTGTGTTTAGTCGCTCCTTAGGGTATCTAATCTTGTAATACTTATGGACCTCTACTGGAAGGAAGAACCCAACACATCCACCGATGCCATCGTTTATTAAACACTTATGTGTGTTTGTGTGGTCGATGAGCCACTGCAGAAGTTCTATACAGGGAAACATAGGGGTTCTTCTTAGTACCATGTGCAGGTATGACCCTCGAATATTCGAGAACACCTAGTCATCGAGTGCTCTCACATCTGGGTCACTATGTGGGATGTATTCCAGGAATTCCTCCCGGCTAATCTTTTTGAAGAGTTATCCCCAATATGGGAGTGTCATCTTGGTCTTTGTGCTTGCCTCTATGTTTCCAAAGTCCAGAGTTGGAATGAAAACCTACTTTGTATATGTCTTAATAACTGGTTTTGGCCTCAGAGTGTATTCCAATTGTTTTGTGACCCCTGGAGAGGAATCTTCGCCTACCTCAGGTTCATTCAGCTTCGGTGCCCTCGGTGATTGTCTAGTGTTTGGTTTCCTTGGTGGAATTGTTCCTGCAACTAAGAAATCAAAGTTTATATACTATGAAAAGAACATAACTGGATAACAAATATATAAATTGTAGCCATGTAAAAATTAGACTTGGATACATACCTATAGAGCTTCCTAAACCTGGTTATTTGATACTCACAGGAAATTTGCAGCTTTCAAATTGCTCGTATCTCTTTCTCTGGATCCTATGAAACTTCTTTGCACACATAATGGTTTCATTTATAATGGGTCAATAGAATTTAAACTAGGGAAGAAATTACCGCATTGTATCAACCATTTAATTCAGGTGATGAGTGAAATTCAAACAAATCTTCCGCCGAATCTCTGCAACTTAAATTCATCGTGGGTTGATGATGGAGGCACGGAGGGTGATGTGTTATATCAGTAATTTCAAACGGATGTTTTTATTCGCACACGAAGTAGCAACTAATGCGATATTTGGTATTAATTAACCCCTTAAATGCTCAAAATATAATCATATCTAATGCTAAAACGTCCCATCATGTCGCTTTGTCAGTGTGTGGATTAGGGATCGATGCTCTGCTATGAATGTTTTTGTCGATGTCCCTCACAAAATATTCGACGCCGATCAACATCATTGTACAATGATGACGTGGAAAAAATGACTCGAAGGTGTGACTTGGACCTGGGGAACAAAGATTGGCTCGGGGTAAAACTAGGTCGTATGGTTCTCCAATTTGGAAAAGACACATGGAGTTGAAGACAGGGGGTCTAATCTGTGTGTATCAATCAGAGTCAGGGTTTTCATTAAGTCATTTGGTTTAAAACATACCTTAAATGATGATGCCGAAAAGTATCTGGGATCGACAATACCTATCACATTTTTTTATATGGATTAGCTTCCTCGCAAAAGTCCCGATGTTGAATTACATCGGGGATTGACGATCAGGGGGAAATCTTTAGCGTAGTCAGAATGATCATTGCAATTCTTTTAGGTATTCCCCGATTCCGATAAGTGCGTTGGGTAAAGACTATCGGTGATATCGTTTCCTTGTTAACATCTAATCCCTTTGTCTCTTACCGATGTCGAAGAGGAATCGGCTCTTTGGGATATCCTTATGCATAAATTTGGAGTGAACAAAACTTACTTCTGTCTATGCCAATGAATATTGATGCTCGGTGAATGAGGTTTCTCGAGTGCCTCTTTTCTTTCTAAGAATTCCTTCCGATGCTGAATCTTGAGTGTGTCGGGTGAAGTGTTTTGGCTATTGATTATTTATTTCAGTGTTAATCCTTTTTAATTCATGGGGTTTTATAAAGTTAAACAAACTTGAATATATAATGAGAGTCAAAAGAAAAAGAAAATACAAAACATTTCTCAAAAGGAAATCGAATCAGATAGTGCAAAGATCAAGTGGTACCCAAAAAGGTAAAAAAATTGACATAGGATTTTTAGGGTGTGTTGAGTGCTCAAAAAATGGTGACTTACTAGGAGAAAGAAGAATCTTTGTTCCTCCCTCAGGCTCGACTGATGCAAAATATGGTGAAGAAATTAACTGGTTTTTATCAGATCCCCTTTCACCCTTGTATTTGAAATTCCCCAGTTGACACATCTGGGCTTGCTTATGGGGTTTCCAACCTTTATTCAACTTTTGTTTCCTTGTAACCCTGACTCATGACCCCTTTGACCAGATTCTAGTAAAGTGTTCACTGGCACTAGGCCTTTTAGTTAACCTTATTCATTTTCTACAGTGTTGCTCTACTGCCAGCGAGCGTCCATAGCCCTGACGGAGTCACCGCGACATCAAAGACCTTTCTCCATTGCCATTGAGTGTCCATAGCCCCGACGAAAATATCTGCATACCCTCTCTTGTTGTGCTCTCATTTTATATATTTGATTTTATTTTCTGGCAGAATGCCCTGAGCGAGTGGAAGAGAAGGATGTCTGTTATTTGCAAGAATGAGATGGTTAAGGTGAAATTTTTATAGATCTGTCTCTGAGGTACATGTAGTCCTTTCTATCTTGCTGTCTTTTCCTTAAGGTTTTCACCAAACCACCAAGCAGACACTTCTGCATTTTTCCAAAGTTGTTCATCTACGTAGGTTAGATAGAGAATCCCTTGAAACAACCGCAGTTTCCCCAACGTTTCTTGTGTTGTATGTGAGCGAGGAGTTTGGAACATAGTTCTCCATGTCACATGATTTGAGGAAAACCATTGTCTTGATAAACACAATCTTAAAAATCTCAAAAGTACAATCGCAAAAGATAAAACAAAAAATGTATAAATGCAAAAGATAAATTGACGTATCTAAAGTAAACATGGTGAAAACATAGACACAATATATATATATATATATAATGGAAATATTGTTTTAGGGCTTGGCCATTCACTGGGAGGGTGTCAGGTGAACCCCTTAGATTCTTTAGTCGGTACGTTCCTAACCCAATATTCTTGGCCACCTGGAAAGGTTCGAGCCATAGATTATAAAACTTACAATGTTTTCCTTTAGGCTCATTTGCTCTGTCACATTTTAGGACTAAGTCTCCTACCTAAAAATTCTTCTCTTTAGCCTTATGCTTATCAAACCACCTTTTAACTATCTACTGGTGAGCTATGAACTTTTATTTAGCTTTCTCCCTTTCTTCTTCTAGCATGAGTAGGGTGTCAATTCTTTGTTGTATGACTGATGAAGGTTGTCCTCTAGAATCCTGAGCAAGTTGAAGAGATGGAAGATAAAGCCCGTTCGGGAGAATGGATTCTTTTCCATATACCAGAAAGTATGAGGAATTCCCTATAGCGTCTTTGGGTATGACTCTATCATCCCATAAAGCATTATGAAGTGAATTTTGCGAATTCCTCTAGTTGTTTGCAATTGTTTTCTTTAATATTCTCACTAGGTTCTTATTAGGTGATTCTGCCACTTCATTTCCTTGTGGATAATAGTTTGCATAGTATCTAATTATGATTCATTTGTCTAGGGAAAAATATGTTAATAAGGTGGAAGAAAAGTGAGTTGCATTATCAAAAACAAGGACAGAAGATACACTGAACCTAGTGATCAGTTGTTGTTCTATGAATTGAATCACTACCTTCTCATTTACGTGAGTCAGAGGGATGGCCTCCGCCCATTTTGTGAAATAGTCTGTGGCATTTAGTATGTACCTATGTTGTTTTGAGGAACTTGGTATAATTTCTCCTATGATATCTAAATCACACTGCTCAAATGGCCTAGAAACAACCACCAGTTGAAGTGGGACAAGTGCTCTCTTCTCCCTTCCAACACTTATTTGACAAGTCTTACAGTTTCTAGCATATGTGTGAGTGTCTTTGAATAAATTAGGCCAATAATAGCTAGCTCTTAATATCTTATGAGCGGTGGTGTTTCCTGCAAAATGTCCACCGATGGGACCATCATGGAGCTCTTTCAGAACTTTGTATGCGTCTTCATGTTCGAGACATCTTAGAAGTGCCCCATCATAATTAAACTAGAAGAGTATTGAATTTATGAGGCGATATTGCGTGGATTTTAACCTCAGAGATCTTCTTTCCTTAGGGTTTAGGTTTTTTGGGCAAGTCCCATGGTGTAGGAGATAATTCAGTTTCTCGTACCAAGAATCTTTCCTTGGGGAGAGGTATGAAGCTTCGCCACACCATAATGCCAATTCATTCTCCCATCTGGGGTCATCATTTACTTGGTCCTGAGCTTCGGCTGCTAGTTTTCATAACCCTTGTCCTTTAACTAGTTTAGGGGGTTTTATATCTAGATAAAATTCTTGGACTACTTCCATCCAGTTTCCTCTTCTTTCCCCCATCTCCTGTTGAGTAAATAGGGACCAGACTGCAGGGTGAGGCACGATTACTTTGGTATGGTTCTTGAGGATGTATGATCTGAAGTGTTTTACTGCCTTGTATACTGCATAGACCTACTTATCTATAGAAGGGTAATTTAGTTTCCCCCCCTAGATATTAGTGCTCATGAATGACACCGAGACCTCATTGTTGTCATCATCCTTCTGAGTTAATACTGTGGCTAATGATTGGTTGGAGGCAAAAGTATAGAGGAAGAAATCTTTATTGAAATCAGGACTTTGCAACACTAGGGCTTGAGATATTGCAATATTAATATTTTTGAAAGCATTCTTTCATTCACCATCCCACTTAAATTCAACAACTTTACGAATCATTTTTTGTAAGGGTTTGATAGTTTCTGCAAAATCGGGGGTGAATTTCCTCACAAAATTGATTTTCTTGAAGAACGATTGCATAGCCTTTTTGTTGTGAGGTAAGGGAAGTTGAACTATAGCCTTAATCCTTTCTATATATATGTGAATTCCTTCTTGATATATAATGTGGCATAACAACTTACCTTCTTCGACACTAAAAATAGTTTTTTTAGGGTTTAAGGATATACAGTGTTTCCTACACCTTTTGAAAATCTGGGTTAAATAAACTTCATCCAAGTAAACTAATACAAACTTGTTGATTAGTCCCAAAAATTCTACTTCCATGGCCCTCTGGAAGGTTTCCCTTGTGTTGATTAAACCAAAGGGTATGCGTTTGTAAGCGAAGGTTCCCCACTTGGTTCAGAAGGTAGTTTTCAAGCAGTATTCTTTTGAAACTAGAACTTGGTTGTAACCTGAGAAAGCATCCAGTAAGGAGAAACTCTCAGATCCAGATATAGTCTACAAGAGATGCTCCATTGGTGGGACTGGGTAGTTGTCCTTTTCTGAAGCTCTGTTGAGATTTTTGAAATCTACACATGGGAAAATTTCTCCAGACTTTTTCCTTATAGGAACCAAGTTTTATACCCAGATAGAGTGTCTAAACTGGAAGATAATTTTGGCATCTAAAAGTTTCTTTAACTCCTAACACATGAGGGGCTCCATGGATGGGTGGTATTTCCGGAGCTTCTGTTGGAAGGGTTTTACTTCAGGCTTTAAAGGGATAGTGTGTTGAATGATATAGGTATCATAAGTTTTTAGATCTCGGTAGGACCACACAAAGACATCTTGATATTGTCTAAAAATTTTGAGGTAGGCCTTATGTTCCTCTTTAGATATTGTCTTGTCAAGGTTTACATTTTTTGGGTTTTTTGGGGTTCCAATATCTATAGTTTCATGCATGGGACTAGAACTACATTTTTTCGTGTTTTTTGACCCCTCAAATATTTCCCATAGGTCAAAAAGGATTTCTGAATTGGATATTCCTTTCGGTATTGTGTGAGACTTCGATTTGTTAGTCATTTGATCTATCCGAGGATCGGTTCCTACTAAATTTTCTTGGAATATTTCATCGTCAACATCCAAGTCTTTAAAGTTATCTTGATTGGTCATGAATTTTATAATTTGTTCATCTCCTTGAAAGACCTTCCAATTAAAAATATTGTTGTTTACTGATGGTTTTTATAGAAATTATACAATGAACCGGGAGGCTTCATAATCTTCCAGAGGTGATAGCCTTGAAGCAGTGGTGGCCAGAGAATCAACAAGAATGTTCTTTCTCTGGGAATTGCTGTAATGTTGAAAGCTTCAAAATGCTCTATTAGCTTGTGCACTTCCTGTTGGTAATTATTCAGGTGTGGAGAATTGCAATGTATAGTATTCCTTACTTGTCTAACGATGATTTCAGAATCTCCAAAAACCTTCACTTCTTTAACGTTCAAGTCCATGGCTTTCTTTAGCCTTTGTACTAGAGCTTCATATTCAGCGGTATTATATGTGCATTCGAACTCTAATCTACATGACATGAAATGTCATTTACCTTTTGGATCAATGAGGATGCACCCTGCCCCAGACCCTTCTTGTGATTTAGAGACATCAAAGTATAAGGTCCAAACTTGTGGGTAGAACCTATCAACTTCCTCTTTCTTGTCACCTTCCTTTTTGGCTCTTGTTTCTTGTATGATTTATAACACAGGTTCTTGGCAGAAAAGGGTTTCCTCTGCCAACGTCGAAATTTTGTCTTGAAAAATCATTTCGGAGTTTTGAGTAAGAGGGACATCAGATGAGAGGGGGGAGAAATTTCCGAAATGAGAGTCACAAGAATAATTTCCTAGCATGGGAAAATATGTCAACGAGGGTTCATTAAGGGTTTCTAAGTCAATGACAATGTGTTTTAGATATCTTTCCTTATCAATCCTGATCATATTTGCGTGTCCCTTTAGTGACAGCCAAAGGTGAGCCCATTTTGTACTAAAGTATCCATTTAACTTCTCAGACCAATATCAAATTAATTACAATCCATAAACTTCTAGGATATCCACTACAATGATGTCAATTACTTGCAAGAATGTAAGGTGCATCGCTATTCTGATCATCACATATTTGAGTTATTCCATGACCTTCACCAGGGTTCCATTTAGTTGTATCACATGTTTATCACTTTTGAGAGAAACTACATTTAATGCTTTTCAAATAGACAGTGGCATAACATTAGAATATGCTCCTGAGTCCACCAAATAGTTGTGGAGATTTTTGTTGAAGACTTAAAACATTAAAAGGAACAGTGCAACAAAAGGTTTTCACTTATTATCTTTAGAGCAGTCGTTCATAGTTGGTTTATTCCCTAGATCTTTGGGAGTTAGATTTTTTCCTTGGTCAGTGCTTGTTGTAGGATTTTCTATTGATTTCAATGCTTTTAGAAGAAAGTATTTTTGCTGAGGGATTCTACACATGTCCATGATTGATACATTTGCCTTCGACTTCTTCAAATATTCTACTATGTTGTAATCTATCTTGGGCAATTCTCATGTATGGTTGTTTATAGGGTTTATTCGGGGAGAAAAGGGTGCTTTCATGTGATCGGGAGTTGGTTTTCCTCCCGAATTTGGGGTCGTAGTAAGGTCATTTGAGATAGGTTGACCCCTACTTCATGTTTGCACATCCAAGACTTCTGCGGGTGGTTCCTAAACCTCAAATAAGTCATCAGAAGGCATTGGTAGTTCAGGGTCCCATATCAACATGGTTGTTCTTTCGGTGGAACAAATTCTTCATGATTGACAATATTCATAACCAACCCACTTGATTGTTTAGTTAGGGAGACTTCGTCTAGAAAATAGTTAGCCATCAAATTATGGCATGCACCCATTGAGGGAAGTCTCTTTCAGAGTGATTCTCTTGATGATACATAAAGAGTCATATGCTACATTTGCCAAATCGATGTTTAACTTGGTTGGGGGAGGTTCAATTTCTTTGAACGGTGGATTTATTTTGAAAAACGGTTTATAGGGCCTTTGTCCTTGGTTTCCTTCTCTTGCACTTCTCTTCATGTCTATGATCGCATTTGACAACTTCTTGACCATGTGTTGTAGGTCCTCTATGTACCCACTTCCCTTTTCAGGAGCTTGTTCTATTTGTTTCCCTGGGGGTCTAGTCAACAGGAGTCCTCTCCTGGGAGGAGGTTGAACTTCTTTCTTAACTAACAAGACCTGGCCTTCTTTGCATCATTTCATTTGGAACTCTATCATTTTGGCTTCTTCAAAATTCTCAACTAAGGTTTGTTTGGTAGCCTCTTCACAAACATGGAAATAGAAGCTGGGAGAGAATTAATGTATACTTTGATTTGCAAGTCCTAAGTAGGTTTAGCTTCAGGATGGAATTTATTTAAGATGCTAGTAAATATTTGATTGAAATCTTTAACTCTTTCCTTCGAACTCATGGTGGTGGCAAACAACTCAACCATCAAATCTCCTGTAGTAGTTTCTTTTGCAAATTTATCTAGAAAATCCTTTTGAAACTTCGTCCAACTAGTTATGGATCCTACAGGTAATTTAAAACATGACGTGGAGGCATAATTCTCAAAAGTGTATGGGAACAAACTACAAACTATGTCTTCATGTTGGACATTCATCAATATGATAGCTAGTATGAATTTCTTGATATGGTCTTCAGGAAATCCTAAGGTTTTAGGGTCAAATTTAGGCAGTAACTTCTCTGGGTGTCGGGGGAGGTTATGTACTCAACCAAGGATGGCCAAAGAATCTTTGACCAACCAAGTTTGATTATTCTTTAACGGGTTTGTTACCCATGATTTTGGTCATCTTGATGATGTATTGATGATGGTGTACTCAGGCTCCTAATAAGAACTTTCTTCTGAGAAAAGTGACATTCATCTCTTCCCAGAAAACATATTTTTGAAGAGAGTTTGCAGGTTTCTTATATCCTAGGGTGCAAGAATGACCCATTCTCCCAGTCTGCCTTTAGCTGAGGTGCGAACTTCTCACACTATGCTACACAGCTAGGGTGGGAACTTGTTCTCAAGCTTGGAAAAAGATGAAGTCTCGATGGTTCTAGAAGGGAATCTTCTAGAGAATGGGTTGCCATTCGAATGGTTATCTTTGTACTAGTTTCTCTGATATTATGGGATCATTCTTATCCAAGTAACCATCTCATCCTCTCCTATATATTGATGGGATTCTCATGGAAAAGGTTAAGAAATATTCATTGGAGAATTGGTGAAAGAATTGTGTGAAGGACCTAGCTTGAACAGGATCTTGGAGACTCTAGCAAGTCTATCAAGAGGAATTGGATGTTCTTCATACAAGGGTCGAATAATTGTGTGTGTTGGAGACAAGAGACACCGAAAGGAAGCTTGCGACATCAAGGCGATCAGGTTGTATCTTCTACTTTCGATTAATATGATACAGTGGCATGTCCTTTTCCCATAAAGTCATTTTTACTTTATTGTGTAATTCCTTGATCATACACATAAGTTGACGATTGAATATATTTTGCTATCTTCACTTTGGTTGGTTTGTGTTGTCTTGGTCTTGACCTCATGAGAGCACCAAAGGGAAGCGAGAGCAACATAGACCCTAGGAAGAAATACAAAGGTATGTCACTTGTTCCTCCCTACTATCTAATTCAATGGTCATAACTTAGGGAAAGAGTCATGTCCTGTCCTGTTTTGTTCTAGATCTAGGTGGATCTAGGGAGATCTGTTAGTGTCCGCACCTACTGATTAGTCCGATAACAAAATTGGCGATTCCGCTGGGGAGGCAACCTGTTTTATTTATGGTTTTTGGTGTTTTTCCTTGGCCATTTTCTCTTGCCTTACCTTTCTCCATTCATATCAATCTATGAGTCTTCAGGATACCCTGATAGACCCTCTGGGTCCAGAAGCCCCTTCAAATATTTTGTCTTTTTCCAAAAATTTGCTTAGTTTCAGACATTCTAGCATTGCACCCCACAGTGGCCTGCGAGAATATATTGAGTTCACACGCTGCTTTTAGGTCCAGTGCGAGGTTCTCGCACTTTTCTCAAAGCTAGCCTACGAGAATGACCCATTCTCTCATTGTGTAACATTGTTAGCCTGCAAACCCTCTTTTCAAAATTTTGGATTTAAGATTTTTGCATGTTCAGCTGCCCAGATCAGTATAGGTGCCTGAAAAGAGCTTCTTGGACCATTGGTTGATGTTTTATTGTCTTCGGATTTTGTGCACGATCAGTCTTAGGAAATCAAAGGCTCTTCCTGTCCATTTTTTCTCGACTTTCATTTCTTGACTTTTCTTGGCAAAGATATACTCTCTGATTGTGGAATTTGAGTGCTCGTTTGGTTAAGAACCGATGATCGGTTTGAAATTTGGGATTCTTTGTCTTTATCATTTGCTCATTATTTGAAAGATCACTTTTCTCATGTAATTGAAAAGACTAGTTTGGTCTGCTTGTTATTTTTGTTTCCATTGAAAGATTGGTTTGGGTTTTTGTCTATTGCTTGTTCATTAGTTTTTGGTTTTCTTCACTTTCACCGTCATGGTGTAGGTCCTTTTTGAAAAGTGAACAACATTTTTCTTTCAAAAGCATTTTCGTTTTCGAAAACATTGAAAATCAATTGTTAAAATTATTGAAAAAGAAAGAATAGAGAATTGTTATTATTGCGTGATTCATTACAATTGCATTTTAAAGGAAATTGTGTATCGTAGTTCAAGTTTGATCCATAAAACTTCTCTTTCCCTCCCGTATATAGGATTCATTGAACGAAATTGATATATTTCATTCCTATTTATGCATCGTTGGGTCAAGAGTCTCATACAACATCAATTTCATCTCCACTTCCTTTGAGTTACAACAACCCTTAATAACGTTGCGCAATTGTAAAATTTAACTAGTAACTCTTTTCTAGGGCTCTATTACACCAACATTTAGCTAGGCTAGCGCTTTGGAATAGGTAGAGAGATATAGTCTCCAAAGCACAAAACACATAATAGCATCTTGTGTTAAGGAGTGTCAAATTCCATTTACAACATTTTGTCCTGGGAAGCCCTTCTCACACAAGGGTCAAACACGAGGTCACATTAATATTGACAGAGTTACTCACCATGCTTTGTTGATATTGGTGTAGAGATTGCACGTATTATGGGGGTCACTTGGAGGTATACCCACAATGATGAGTGGAAGCCTCTTGAGTTGATTTCGGGCTAGATACCCTGCCCTTGCGTGTGGATCGGACTGTCGACTATCCCCCCAGGATTTATTGTTGTCAGTGGTAACCTTAGTGGCCTACCTTTCAAGGGTCTTACACAAGGTGACTGTGAAGGGGAAAGTCTTCACGGTACCTGGAATCGACGTTGGCCAAACTCACTCGGGCTCCTTGGAGGGTATACCCACGATTATGTGTGGGAGCTTGCACTAGGGTGTAAGTCCGTTAAGCAGGTCGTCAGCATAACATTTCCACCCTAGCCTAGCCCCTTCTCGTCTCATTGTTGCGACATTGGATTTCATCCCCAACTAGTGACTTCAGAATTAGAAGGTCTTGTTTGCTTGGTATTGTTTCCTAGATTTTGTTTACTAGCACATGTTGTTTGTCTACCCAAGTTAACCATACGATTTTATTCGTGAGTTTTTAACTCGTTCACAATAGATCCTCCACATCGTTCATGTAGAATGTAGGGTTTATCTCTAGAGCATCTGGAAGGTTCTCAACCCTTGCCTACAAGCTCACCTGAGGGCTCTCCTCAACAGAGTGAAGTCCAAGATGTTACCACACCACAAGTGGAACGAACTGACTCTCTAGAACATTTTCGAATTACCAATACTCGAGAGGACTTTCGACTTCACCCCGATTCTGAGTGACAGTTTATGCGACTGAATTCTTTCGGAGACTTAGTTGTTGTGTCTTCTGGATCACTGTTTGGACCCTTTCCAGGCATATAAGTCCAAGATCCTTTTTGGTCTACGGGAATTTTTAGACGAGACCTTTTTGGTGCAGGATCAGGCGTTGAAACCATCATCTCACCTGTGATTTCTGAAACCTCTAACCCAGAGACAGTACCATTTACTACTGCCTATTATTTTCCTGGTACAGACGCCCCGCGATCTGACCACATCTTGACCATCCCTATAGAAATGGCCCATTACACAGATACTACGAGTATTCACACCGGGATTACCATGGTTAGCCAAGCCCCCATCGACACACCGTGTACGCCCAGCGTCACCCCACCACTATGTTGACGGGTGAAATCGACCGTCCATCAACTGAGAGAGTGGAACCGGTTCGGGGTTGTCTAATAACCCAAGCCGTTTGGAATGAACCACCCTGACGGGTTTAGCGGCTCCGTTAGCCGATCTAAGGTCCTAAGAAAACAAAAAGAAAACAAATCTAAACTAACTAATCTAACTAAAACTAAATAAAACAAACTAAACTAAATAACAATAAACAAAACTAACTAATAAACTAATCTAATTAAAATTAACTACTAAACAAACTAAACTAAAACTAAAATAAACTAAACTACTCTAACTATTCTATATATAATCTACTAATTACTTTTATACTAACTCTAATCAACTATCTAACTACTAATTGCAATATAACTTATTCACAAAATATACAATATTGGCAATTTACAGATTTAATTAAAACCTAAAAAACTCATTAATAACTCTGCCCTAAGACAGAGGAAGATGTTTTTTGTTGCTTTTATAATTTTATGAACATAAATAAAACAAAAAAATAACTAAATTAAATCACTAATCTAAACTACAAATATATCTAATCAAATCAACGAAAATAATCACAAACTAACCTGGAAATACGCTCCAGATTTGTCCTGTGTATGATGACTGTACTAGCAGATCGGAGGAAGGAAAATCGCACCGAATAATCCATAAGCTTCTCGTAAACGATAGCTGCAATGCTCTTTAAGTTTGTTTACAGGACAAACAAGACATAAAAAATCATAACAATTATATGATTTATAAATCTCAACAATTAGGTAAACCCGTTATGCAAAGACTTATACAGAATAATCCAATTGATGAAGAAGAGAAATCTGTCATTCATAAACTGAATCAAGTAATTGCTATGTTTTTTAAATGCTGGAAGAAATTAGATATGGATCACATTAATTAATTCATATCACTTTGAAAAAGACTAAGATAGCTAAAGTAGTCATTAATCAAATGCAAATTGATAACATAAACATGAAACAAAAGATTGATATTATGAAAGCTAAAGCTGTAGCAGAAAATCAATTTCTGTCTCTATCTGTATTAGATATCCATTATCCTGGTTCTCCCCTAAGCGAGGATGATCCTTATTACAAAAAATAATAAGTATTTATAAGTTTTTCCACAGGGTAAAACGTCCCTGTGGAAGTTATAAAACTGTGTACATGAAATCTGGGAGATATCCCAAAGTTGTCTAAACTAGGAAACTAAAATAAAACTAAAACATCCAAATATCCTCTAAACTATCCATCAAATCCCATGCAATTCGAATTCACCTGAAAAGGACAAAAAATGAACAAATTAGAAGGATCTTTTATTAATAAATGATAGAAAATTTAATTCTGTAGACTAGCTACAGAATCCTCTGATTCTGTAGCTAGTCTAAATAAAGATACAGAATCAGAATTGAAATTAATTGAAAATCTTTTAAGGATATTTAATTCAATTATCATCCAATAGCCATTTGAAAACGATTTATTCAATTGGAGCTTGATAAACCATTTGAAATCAAAACAGAATCATAAAATCATTCAACTCTGTTCGTTTAATCACCACAGAATCGGGTCTAAAAGAATCATAATCAAACAGTCGAGAAGCCGTTTGATATCCAATGCAATCAATAAAAACAAATCTTATGAATTTGTTATGTCCTTTTACCAACAGGAGATATGATCAAATCGAACAGAATCGTTTACAATTCGTTATGGCTGTGACGACATAGCAAACGAAAACGTAACAAGGTGTATCAGAGTGCGTACGAGATATCTGATCATTCATTTTTTCAAACTGGGGTAAGAAAGATCGATTACATTGAAATGAATCGTAACCGAATTTGGTAAAAAAATAACACAATCAATCAATTCATTTCATAACCAATCAAATCCAACAGTTGTGAAATCGTTTTGATATCAATTGAAACGATTATAATCAAAACAAATGGCAAGCAACTATTACACTGCCTTGTCAACAGGAAATATGACTTTGAAAAGATCATTCCAATCGTTATGACTGAGTTGACACAACAAACAGTTCATGCCATGAATAGATCAATTCAAACTCGGCGCAAAAATCAAAAAATAAGATCATAACAGGCTTGATTGATTGGCAATAGAATTCATAATTTGTTATGGCCAATTGGGCAAACAGGGTTGATCGACTTTGATCAAAACGAAATCGTTCCAATCAAACGAATCAATTGGCTGGGGTTTAGAATATTTTTCACGAATCGAATCCATTCCATGATTCGAGCACACCTGCACAGACTTAAATGAACATATTGTTTTTATAAACAACAAAGTAGTTCGTTTCCCAAATTAAAATCGAACAGAGCAATATCTCAATTTTGAAAATTTTAAGACAGAGCATATTGTAACAACCAAACTCAATCAAATATTTTACCAACCATAGCGTATAGATCATAACAAAATCAAATCTGAACATCATTGTGTTCTAAACTGAGTATGAAAAATTTCCTTTTCAAATCAGATACAAACCAATCCATTCGAAGATAAACTATTAATTTTGTCAACTTAATAAGGCAAACCAATCAATCAAATCCAAACAGAGACCACTCAAATCTAATAAAAATCTATCGATTGCTATACTGGGAATGATGAGATTGTATATCGGATCGAAATTTCTTTTTATTCAAAGCAAAGCTATATATAGAATGCATGCATTATAACAGAGTCATTGAAGATGTAAACAGAACTATTTAAAAACTGAATTGAAATCATTATATCAACCTAGATTATTTACAAAACAAAACGATGTCAAAACCATACCTGTGTAGCGACGAGGCTGCTTGATAATGCAAGCTTGGAATTTACAACAGCTCTAGTTGATTCCACATTTTTGAACAGGATGGAGCCGATTGTCTTTTGTTTTTTATCTGTTGCTTGGAGCTTGGCTTTTTGACTGGTTAGCACTGTAATATGGTCTTCCAGTGATTTAATATTCGATTGAAGTATAGGAACATCAATATAATATCATTCTAACCATGAATTGCATTGATCACAGGGTGACTGTGTGGGTTTCGAGGGTTTGGCCAAATGACCGAGGGTTTCACGAGGCAATTTAATACCTGGGTAGTCAGGGTCGTTCTTTAGGCAGGGGGGAAGGTTTGATACAAAATCATAAGGGGGATCAGGACATAAACCTTACGAGTAGGGGTACTCGCTGGCTAGAAAACACTCAATATCAGAATCGAAATACTCGCTCAGAACTATATGGTTGGACTCGGCAGAGGGTTTCGGTTTGTTTCTGGCCATTCTCGAAATGAGCCGGTCATTCCTTTTCCCTTTGGCATAAGCAGTAAGGTTTTCCTTGGGCTTTTTTCTCATAGGCTTTTTAATGGCCTCTGCACTCTTAGTTACAGTGTCGGGTAAGTCACCACCAGGGTCAGCCGAGGGTTTAGGCAGTAGGAGATGTAAGGGTACAGGCGATTCGGCCTTGGTTTCAATTACCACAGGTTTATCAACCTGTGCAGGGTCGGTGTCTTCAAAGCCATTATGAGCGATGAAAGCCCTCCAACTATCACCATGAAAATTCAAATGATAAACAACGATGAGCTTAATAAGCCCATGGTGGAACAGGCTATTGTCAGCCTTGTGCCTTTTATATCTTTTCGACATCTTATACAGGCTACGATTAAAGTAGAAAGGCATGTTTAGAGGATACCCTATAAAAATCATTAGCAGACGCAGGTGGTAAAGGAACACAAGTCCGTATCGACCTTCACAGGTCACGAACTACTTGACTAGCATTAATAAATCGTGCCACTGTTGCTTGAGCATAGATACGGGCATACCTCTGTCACAAGAGGTGACTTTGCGCGATAGAAACAAAATTGTCCATGACACTTCCTCGACCTTGCAATTCTTAAACCAACGTTGTCCCGAGGTAGATAACCCCGTAGCTGAGCTGATAAACTGTTCATCAATCTCTAACTGTATGTCACCCACCTTGGCTCGACAACCATCGAAGGTCATGGAAAACTGTCGTGCTTCACAAAGGTTAAAACCCTCAAATTGTTTCATGAAGGTAAGCCATCCATTGTCTTCCAAATCTTGGCGGGCATTGTCAAACATTAACAGGGCTTGATTTCCATTGGGCTCAACTCACACAATTGGTGCCATAGAGATGAACACATGGTAAGGGAAGGGTTTGAATTCACCAACACACACAGGAACAGAGCTACCCGAGCTAACAGAAATGAACGAGCAAAAGGGGTAGGCATAAATGCAAGCATGCGAAGGTGGTGGAGTCTGCCATGCAAAATATTGATTATCGAAGTACAACCGCCGATTTTCATAGCTATTCACTCCATAATAGTAGTTCAACCATCGGGTCATGTTCCCAACTAATGAAATCAAATGTGTATACCAATATGCACAAACATTATGCCATAGTGTTTAAACAACCGACTTATAAATCAAGACCAAAAATCAACTACGTGCCAATGTATCAATTCATATAATCAAAAGTTTAACCAAGGTGCCAAAATGATATTCATATAGTCGACAAGCCAAAAGTTATGAAAAAATTAATCATAAGGATTATATCATATATATATAAAAAAATTAATCATAACCCCTATTCATTTTCATAGAATCAATGACCATGCAAGTCATATAAAGTGCAAATCCAAATGCTAAATGCCTTACAAACTTAATAGAACCAAGTTATACTATCAATCGAAGTATGAGAACCGATCAAAGGATCTTTCCATTCGTATAGTGATCAATAAAAGGTAAGCACAATAGGCATAATGACAAAAGAGATATTGACAGTTTAGATAATGATCGAAATGTGACTTTGAAAGATGATTTTTTCACGCTTACAGTCGTGAAAACAAAACAAAAACAAGTGTGTAAATGTCGTAAGAAATGAAAATGTCGTTTATTTGAAAATTGCGAGAAAAACTTGATGTTCGCAAGACATAGGTGTTGGAAGCTTATAGGATCATAAAAAAAAAATGAATTGGCTACCAACAATGGTGACACACTGGTAGAAGCAGTTATCTCTGCAAAAGGTACCAATTCAGATTAAGACAACAAAGATAATTTCAAGTCAAAAATAACAACCAGAAAATCGTACAAACATCATCGTAAATCATTTTTTCCAGCAGTGTTTCAAAAGATGAAAACCAATAACAGTCTTAAGATAAGAAAGTCACAATATTAAAGATAAAATCTCCAATACTGTTGGCATAGCCACTGCTGCCAGCATGCGTCCATAGCCTCGACATGGTTGCCATTTAACCCAATATGACATCTGTATCCTGTCAAGAAGTTCTGGATCAGAATAAAGGACATTAAAGAGGTTTCCTTTTTACAAATTTTCATGTACCCGACATTGCTTCGCTGCCAGCAGGCCTGTTCAGTACCCCGACGAAGTTGTCTTGGCATCATGCATGCATTTACCCACTGCCAGCAGACCTGTTCAGCATCCCGACGGGTCTACAAGCACTTCCCATAGCTCTTATTAATAATTTTATTTTGTTTTTCATAGGTATATAGCTGAGCGGGGTGATGCTGAAAATCTTGATATTTTAACATATTTTTTTAGACCTCATCAGAATTTTTTAGAACTGTCCTTTATTTAGCTCCAGAGATTTTTTATTTACAAAACAACTTCCTACGACAAGGAGACATCTTTTGAGTCATTCCTTTACGGAAAAGGGACAACGTAAAAAGATAATAGATGATCTTGACAAGCTTTGCTCAGAGATTGAAATCAATAAACTTCTTTCCAACAAAAAAATTTTCCAACACAGATATCAATTTCAGCAATATATCATTGATGTTTGTACAAATTTTTCAGAAGTTATTTCAGCGAAGAAATTTTTCTATCGTCTTTGTCTGAATAGCTCAGTGTACAGGTATGTGTATTTTTCAAAAAAAACACAAACTGATAAATTCAAATCAAAATAAAAACAGAAAGCAAACAAAAATGCAAACAAAAATGAAATATTTACATAATATACAAGGGTAGTTATCAAGCAAAGTATCTTTTCAGGGCTTCGCCATTCACCGGATAGGTGTCAAGCTGCCCTTCAAGATTCTGCAATCAAAAGGAACTAGGACCTAACTTTTCAGCAATTAAAAATGGTCAAAGCCATAAGTTTTTAAATTTTGTGTGCTCACCCTTTCCTTTGTGTGGTTTGTCCCATTTTAAGACGAGATCGCCTACTTCAAAATTCCTATCAGAAGCAGAGTTAGAATCGAATCATTTTTAACCAATTGTTGATGTTGATCTAACTTGCGCTTAGCTTGGGCTCTTACTTCTTCCAGCATCATCAAAGCGTTAATTCGGTTTTCTAAAGGGGGACAATCTTCTTCTTAGACTTTTTGTGACAACTGAAGCGAAGGAAGAAGAATGTGAGGTGGTAGAATTGCTTCTCTGCCATAAATGAGAAAAAAGGGGGAGTTACCTATAGCATCTTTTGGCATTGCCCTATCAGCCCACAGTGCGTTCAGCAGTGCATTGTGCCAATCCTTGTGATTTTCAACCACAGTCCTCTTGATGATTTTGATCAAGTTCTTGTTTGTTGATTCTGCTAATCCGTTGCCCTGGGGGTAGTAACTAGCAGAGTACTTCAGCTTAATTCCTTTCTCCAAAGCAAACTCGCTCATCTCAAGAGAAGAAAAGTATGAAGCGTTTTCAAAGACTAGACAGTCAGGGATGCCAAAACGAGTGATAATATTCAAGTTTAGAAAAGCTATTACCTGACTGGTGTTAACAGTTCTTAGCACAACAGCTTCAGACCATCGATTAAAGTAATATATGGTTGTCACAATATACTTGTGCTGTTGCGAGGACGAAGGGTTAACTGGGCCTATGATATCAAGGCCCCATTGCTGGAAAGGAGAATCTACTGAAACGGGTTGCAAGGGAAAGGCTGGTTTTTGCAACCGCCCTGATGCTTTCTGACAGATGATACATTTATGACACAAGGCATGGGCGTCCCTAAAAAGTGTGGGCCAGTAATAATCGGCTCTTAAAACCTTATGAGCAGTGGTGTCACCACCGAAGTGACCACCAGCTTCTCCTGCATGCAACTCGAGCAAGACTTTTTCTGTTTCGTCTTTCTCGAGACAGCGCATCAGTACGCCGTCAAAGTTCTGACGAAACAATACACCGTTAAATAGATGAAAGGAGACAGACTTTAGTATTAACGCTCTTCTCTTGGCGGAGTCAAGGTGACGAGGTGCTGACCCATGTTCAAGACAGAATCTAATATCGTCGTACCAGGGACTAACAAGGTTTTGTGCGCAAGAGATCAAACTTTGATCGCTTTGTCCTAGGTTTGACGTATCACTGTCTTCTTGCTGTCATGTTTATGAATCAACAACCAATTTACACAACCTTTGGCCTCTCACGATCTGAGCTGGGGTGATATCTAAGTCATACTCCTGCAAGGAGGTGACCCAGTTAGCTCTCTTTTCTCCTAACTCCTTCTGCACTAACAAGTTCCTTACAGCAGGGTAGGCGACAATGACTTTCATCCTTGACTTCAAAAGATAGGACCAGAAATGCTTAACTACTTTGAAAACAGCGTAGGCTTGCCGATCAACCGCTGGGTAGTTAAGTTCATCACCTTTGAAAGCAGAGCTCATAAAGGTGATGGGTACTTCGTTGTTATCGACATTCTTCTGAGTTAGGATGGCAGCATAGGAATGGTCAGAGGAAAAAGTATAGAGTGTAAAATCTTGAGAGAAGTCAGGGCTCATGAGAGACAGAGCGTCTATTATGGCCTTCTTTATGGCATTAAAAGCTTGATTTTCTATGGGTCCCCAGTGATATTGGGTGTCTTTCTTTATCAGGTTCTGTAGAGGCCTGACCATTTCAGAGAAACTGGGGATGAATCTTCTCACGAAGTTAATCTGGCCTAAGAAAGACTGCATGGATTTTTTGGATGTAGGAGGGGGAAGTTTAGCGATGACTTGAGTCCTCTCGGGGTCAATAATCATTCATTCGCTAGACACAATGAATCCTAGGAGTTTACCCTGTTCTACTGCAAAGATGGACTTTTTGGGGTTCGAGAAGATGTTGTATTTACGACATCGTAGCAGAACGGCTCATAAGTGAGCTAGATGATCGTCTTTGTTTTTAGAATAAATGGTCACATCATCTAAGTAAACTACGACGAAGTGATTGATTAAGCCTCAAAAAGCGATGTCCATTGTTCTCTGAAAGGTAGCACCAGCATTAATCAATCCAAAGGGCATTTTGCGATAAGCATAAGTGCCCCACGGAGTACAGAAGATAGTTTTGAGTTGGTCTGGTGGAGACATCAAGACTTGGTTGTATCCAGAGAAACCATCTAACAAGGATAGCCTCTCGGAACTAGATACCTGTTGAAGGATCTATTCCATGGGTGGGACAGGATAGTTGTCTTTTTCAGACGCTCTATTGAGGTTTTGGAAATCGACGCAAAGTCGGATTTCCTCGTTTTTCTTCCGAACTAGGACAAGGTTGGACACCCATTGAGTATGCCTAACAGAAAAAATTATTTTAGCACTTAGGAGTTTATTCAATTCTTTTTGAATGGTTGGTTCTAGTTTAGGGTGCATCTTCCTCAGTTTCTATTGGAAGGGTAAGGTTTGGGGCTTCATCGGGATGACATGTTGTATGATATTAGGATCGAAAGTTTTAAGATCATCATACGTCCATGCAAAGATGTCCTTAAATTCTTTAAATAACTTAACAAAAGTAGCTTTTTCTTTTTTAGAAAATCCCAAGCCTAGGTTGATGTAGTTAGGATTTTCACTAGTTCCTAAGTTCACTTTTTCATAAGACAACGAGGAACTATTGGTTTTACAATTGACCGTCTTTTTAAATTTATCTTCAAAACCATAAAACTTCTCTAATCTAACTATAGATTTGGGTATGGAATTTACCATGTCTGACAGAGCTTCAGGAGATTTCGGATCAGGTATTATCGTAAAATCGTGCAAATTGTCATCGTGCATGCGTTCATCTATCACCACACCTTGAAAGGTTTCTTCCATGTGCAGAAAGTTAATGATCTGTTGATCATCGTCAAATAATCTCCAGTTTGTGATATTGTCAGGAACAGATGGTCGAAACAATAGCTCGACGGAGAATGCGTCTGGGGACAAGCCTTCTACAGGAAGAATTTTAGAGGCTACATTAGCTAACAGATCTGCTTCAACATTATTTAGTCTGGGAATGGAATTTATATTGAAAGCAGAAAATTTATTCATTAAACTCCATACCTCAGACTGGTAACTTTTGAGATGCGGGGAAAGACAATGTATAGAATCTCTTACCTATCTAACCACTATTTCAGAGTCACCAAATATGACCAGGTTTTGAATGTTCATATCCAAAGCTTTTCTGGGACCTTATAGTAAAGCCTCATATTCTGTAGTATTGTTAGTACATTCAAATTCTAGTCTACAAGCCATCAATGTCTTGTTACCTGCCGGATCGATAATGATGCAGACTGCTCCAGATCCTTCTTTAGACTTAGAACCGTCGAAATATAGAGACCAAATTTGATTTCCATCGGGCACATGGGACTGTTGCATAGAAGCTATTGGTTGCATATATGCTACGATCTCGAACTACTGTTCTGGATTGTTGATAGGTGAAGCCTCGACCATGAAATTTCCAAAGAAGTTGTCCATCCCTTGGACTTCGGGTGAATCAACAAAAGGTGTATATGGTTCGTTAGGATCATTCAAATCTGTGACCGTGAACTTAAGGTAGCGCTCACGATTCACTCTGATCTTGTTAGGTTTACCGTTCTCTGGGAGCCATAAGTGAGACCAGTCTGTCACGAAGTAACCATGTAGCTTCTCCGACCAATCCCTGCTTAAAAACAGACCATACACTTCTAGAATATCCACAACGATTATATCAATAACCTAATGAACCTTCGGGTTAGATGATAATCTAATCAATACATTTTTTAGTTCGCCTATAAATTTAACATTTGTTCGATCAAGTTGTATGATTTTTAAAGTAGATGGTTCCACTTCAGCATTAATATTTTGGCAGACAGACCAAGGCATCACATTGGATGATGCTCCTGAGTTCACCATACAATTATGCACATTTCTATTGAAAATCTTGAAAGTTAAAAGAAAAGGAGGTACATTTTTGCGAGTACTAGGAGTAGTAACTTGCGGCTTCTTACTCGCAATTTCTAATGCTACTTTATCTACATTATTTACATTATTTACATTATTTACAGGGACTACAAGAAGGCTTCCTTTATCTTGAGGATCAAGATTAGTTTTAGTGGAATTCTTTTGCGGAACTTTACTTTGCACAACCTTGTTACCACTTGAATTACCATTCTTGTCGTTCTCTAAAATATTTTGCAACATTTTTTGAAGCAGAAATGGAAACTTCAATAACTCATAAATAGAAATTTTAGCCCTTAAATTTTTAAGATCTTCAACAACATCATAATCTAAGTTGGGGTTCACATTACTCTGTTTAGTCTCAGCTAATTTAGATGGATTTGGGGGCGAAGTTGTAGTGTTTTCGGTAGAAGACTTGTTTGTTGTCTTACTCCTAGTTTTATAAGGGTGAACAGTCTCGAAGTTAGCTTGAAAGATGTTGTCCGAGAAGGTTCCAAAGATGTTTGGAGAAGACTCTTCTTCTTGAACTGTTTCCTGTTCAACTACCTTCTGAGGGGTCTCAGGGGGTATCAAGTTATCCTGGGCTTCTAGAATTGTTTGAAGGGCACATTGCAAACTTTCTAGATTTAAGCCTTCGGGGGTTGGATTTGGTTGGTTGGTAGGAAAAGGCTTTCAGAAAGGGGGTTTGTAGGGTCCTTTACTTGAGAAAGCTTCTTCAGGCGACCTTTTTAAGTCTATAACTTGATTCGACAGTTTTTGAACAACTTTAGTTAAGTTTTCCAAATCAGAGTTTTCAGGTTGTGTTTTACTTTGAGTAGGTCTGGGGAGAATTTCAATCTTCTTTTTGGCAGAAGAACTAGTCTCGGTTTCATTGCTAGAAGAGTCTTTAAGACTAAGTATGTCTTTTTCAATCTGGCTGGCCTCCTCGAAGGCCTCTAACAACGTGGCTTTCTTAGATCTTTTAACCCAAATAACTATACTTTGATGCAGAGCTTTAGTGTAGTAAGCTATTATAAGACTCTCGACAGGCATGGAATCTGTAGGGATTCGGTTTTTAAGTGTTAAGAATCTTTGATTAAAGTCTTTGACTTTTTCTTTTGGGTTCATTCTTAAGCTAGAAAGATCCATGACTAAGACTTCTGGAGGCTTACCGTCTCCGAACTTTTCCAAAAAGCATGAATCAAACTTTTCCCAAGATATGATGGTATGGGGTTGTTGGGCAAAGTACCAAGTGGATGCATTACCCTCAAACGTATAAGGGAACAACCTACAGACAACGTCTTCATGTTCGACTTTGCGGAGTCTTATGGCTAGCATAAATTTTTTAATGTGATATTCGGCTATCTATTTTGAGTCGGGATCAAACTTGGGAAGCCATTTCTCTGGGTGTTTAGGTAAAGGGTGTTGAGCTCTAGGTACAGCTACAACATCCTGATCAAGCCAAGGTCTAGCAGGATTGTTCTGATCTTCCATTGGGGTAGTGGGTGTGGAAGGATGAGAAGGTGAATTTCCTTCGTCAGAAGAATCTCCTCCAGAAGAGGAAGGAGATGATGGGGGTGGTGAAGGAGGTATCCCAGATCCTCCTGAAGTAGGATTTGTGATTGGATCTGTGGGATTCACAGCAAGGTTAGTGTCACATAATTGTTCTCTGATATCAGAGAAGTCCAAAGGTTGACCCCAAGGACGGTTTGGTTGCCTAAGACAAGCTAAGGCACTATGTGTTTTAATAAGAGATTGACAAACAATCTCTTGTATGTTACCACCTATAGGATTAGGAGTTGCTGGCTCAACTGTGATCTGCAGATCGTCAGTTGAAGTAGTCGCTATTTGAAGGGGAATATTATCATGTGAATGGATTCTAGTCACTATAGGTGAGCGATTAGGGGGGGGAGGGGTCTTGCGATCGCCTTGTGCCATTAATTAAGTCCAGGCCCTCCTTCTAGCGCCATTTATTGACGGGTGAAATCGACCGTCCATCAACTGAGAGAGTGGAACCGGTCCGGGGTTGTCTAATAACCCAAGTTGTTTGGAATGAACCACCCTGACAGGTTTAGCAGCTCTGTTAGCCAATCTAAGGTCCTAAGAAAACAAAAAGAAAACTAATCTAAACTAACTAATCTAACTAAAACTAAATAAAACAAACTAAACTAACTAACAATAAACAAAACTAACTAATAAACTAATCTAATTAAAACTAACTACTAAACAAACTAAACTAAAACTAAAATAAACTAAACTACTCTAACTATTCTATATATAATCTGCTAATTACTCTTATACTAACTCTAATCAACTATCTAACTACTAATTGCAATATAACTTATTCACAAAATATACAATATTGACAATTTACAGATTTAATTAAAACCTGAAAAACTCATTAATAACTTTGCCCTAAGACAGAGGAAGATGTTTTTTGTTGCTTTTATAATTTTATGAACAAAAATAAAACAGAAAAATAACTAAACTAAATCACTAATCTAAACTACAAATATATCTAATCAAATCAACGAAAATAATCACAAACTAACCTGGAAATACGCTCCAGATTTGTCCTGTGTATGATGACTGTACTAGCAGATCGGAGGAAGGACACTCGCACCGAATAATTCGAGAAGCTTCTTGTAAACGATAGCTGCAATGCTCTTTAAGTTTTTTTACAGGACAAACAAGACATAAAAAATCATAACAATTATAAGATTTATAAATCTCAACAATTAGGTAAACCTGTTATGCAAAGACTTATACAGAATAATCCAATTGATGAAGAAGAGAAATCTGTCATTCATAAACTGAATCAAGTAATTGTTATTTTTTTTAAATGCTGGAAGAAATCAGATGTGGATCACATTAATTAATTCATATCACTTTGCAAAAGACTAAGATAGCTAAAGTAGTCATTAATCAGCGGCAAATTGATAACATAAACATGAAACAAAAGATTGATATTATGAAAGCTAAAGTTGTAGCAGAACATCAATTTCTGTCTCAGTCTGTATTAGATATCCATTATCCTGGTTCTCCCCTAAGCGAGGATGATCCTTATTACAAAAAATAATAAGTAGTTATAAGTTTTTCCACAGGGTAAAACCTCCATGTGGAATTTATAAAACTATTTACATGAAATCTGGGAGATATCCCAAAGTTGTCTAAACTAGGAAACTAAAATAAAACTAAAACATCCAAATATCCTCTAAATTTTCCATCAAATCCCATGCAATTTGAATTCACCCGAAAAGGACCAAAAATGAACAAATTAGAAGGATCTTTTATTAATAAATGACATAAAACTTAATTATGTAGACTAGCTACAAAATCCTCTAATTCTGTAGCTAGTCTAAATAAAGATACAGCATCAGAATTGAAATTAATTGAAAATATTTTAAGGAGATTTAATTCAATTATCATCCAATAGCCATTTGAAAACGATTTATTCAATTGGAGCTTGATAAACCATTTGAAATCAAAACAGAATCATAAAATCATTCAACTCTGTTCGTTTAATCACCACAGAATCAGGTCTAAAAGAATGATAATCAAACAGTCGAGAAACCATTTGATATCCAATGCAATCAATAAAAACAAATCTTATGAATTTGTTATGCCGTTTTACCAACAGGAGATATGATCAAATCGAACAGAATCGTTTACAATTCGTTATGGCTGTGAAGACATAGAAAACGAAAACGTAACAAGGTGTATCAGAGTGCATACGAGATATCTGATCATTCGTTTTTGCAAACTGGGGTAAGCAAGATCGATTACATTCAAACGAATCGTAATCGAATTTGGTAAAAAAATAACACAGTCAATCAATTCGTTTCATAACCAATCGAATCCAACATTTGTGAAATCGTTTTGATATCAATTGAAATGATTATAATCAAAACAAATGGCAAGCAACTATTACTCTGCCTTGTCAACAGGAAATATGACTTTGACAAGATCATTCCAATCATTATGACTGAGTTGACACAGCAAACGGTTCATGCCATGAATAGATCAATTCAAACTCGACGCGAAAATCAAAAAATAAGATCATAACAGGCTTGATTGATTGGCAATAGAATTCATAATTTGTTATGGCCAATTGGGCAAACAGGGTTGATCAACTTTGATCAAAACGAAATCGTTCCAATCAAACAAATCAATTGGCTGGGGTTTAGCATAGTTGTCACGAATCGAATCCATTCCATGATTCGGGCACACATGCACATACTTAAATGAACATATTGTTTTTATAAAAAAATAGAGTAGTTCGTTTCCCAAATTAAAATCGAACAGAGCAATATCTCAATTTTGAAAGTTGTAAGACAAAGCATATCATAACAACCAAACTCAATCAAATCGTTTACCAACCATAGCATATAGATCATAAAAAAATAAAATCCGAACATGATTGTGTTATAAACTGAGTATGAAAAATTTCCTTTTCAAATCGGATACAAACCAATCCATTCGAAGACAAACTATTAATTTTGTCAACTTAATAAGGCAAACCAATCCATTCGAAGACAAACTATTAATTTTGTCAACTTAATAAGGCAAACCAATCAATCAAATCCAAACGCAGACCACTCAAATCCAATTAAAATCTATCAATTTCTATACTGGGAATGACGGGATCGTATATCGGATCGAAATTTCTTTTTATTCAAAGCAAAACTATATATAGAATGCACACATTATAACAGAGTCATTCAAGATGTAAACAGAACTATTTAAAAACTGAATTGAAATCATTATATCAACCTAGATTATTTACAAAACAAAACGATGTCAAAACCATACCTATGTAGCGATGAGGCTGCTTGATTATGCCAGCTTGGAATTTACAACAATCGTGGCTGATTCAATGTTTTTGAACAGGATGGAGCCGGTTGTCTTTTTCTTTTTATCTGTTGCTTGGAGCTTGGCTTTTTGACTGGTTAGCACTACAATCTGGTCTTCCAGTGATTGAATCTTCGATTGAAGTATAGGAACATCAATATAATATCGTTCTAACCATGAATTGCATTGATCACAGGGTGACTGTGTGGGTTTCAAGGGTTTGGCCAAATGACCGAGGGTTTCACGAGGCAATTTAATACCTGGGTAGTCAGGGTCGTTCTTTAGGTAGGGGGGAAGGTTTGATACAAAATCATAAGGGGGATCGGGACATAAACCTTGTGAGTAGGGGTACTCCCTGGCCAGAAAATGATCAATATCAGAATCAGAATCCTCGCTCAGGACTATATGGTTGGACTCGACAGAGGGTTTTGGTTTGTTTCTGGCCATTCTGGAAATGAGTCGGGCATTCCTTTTCCTTTTGGCATTAGCAGTAAGGTTTGCCTAGGGATTTTTTCTCATAGTCTTTTTATTGGCCTCTGCACTCTTAGTTACAGTGTTGGGTAAGTCACCACCAGGGTCGGCCGAGGGTTTATGTAGTAGGAGATGTAAGGGTACAGGCGGTTCAGCCTTGGTTTCAATTACCACAGGTTTATCAACCTATGCAGGGTCGGTGTCTTCAAAGCCATTACGGGTGATGAAATCCCTCCAACTATCACCATGCGAATTCAAATGATAAACAACGATGAGCTTAATAAGCCCATGGTGGAATAGGTTGTTGTCAGCCTTGTGCCTTTTATATCTTTTTGACATCTTATACAGGCTACGATGAAAGTAGAAAGGCATGTTTAGAGGATACCCTATAAAAATCATCAGCAAATGCAGGTGGTAAAGGAACACAAGTCTGTATCAACCTTCACAGGTCACAAACTGCTTGACTAGCATTAATAAATCGTGCCACCATGGTTTGAGCATAGATACGGGCATAGCTCTGTCACAAGAGGTGACTTTGTGCGATAGAAACAACAATGTCCACGGCACGTCCTCGACCTTGCAATTCTTAAACCAACGTTGTCCCGAGGTAGGTAACCCCGTAGCTGAGCTGATAAACTGTTCATCAATCTCTAACTGTATGTCGTCCACCTTGGCTCGACAACCATTGAAGGTCATGGCAAACTGGGGTGCTACACAAAGGTTAAAACCCTCAAATCGTTTCACAAAGGTAAGCCATCCATTGTCTTCCAAATCTTGGTGGGAATTGTCAAACATTAGCAGGGCTTGATTGCCATTGGGCTCAAATTGCATGACTGGTGCCATAGAGCCGAACACATGGTAAGGGAAGGGTTTGAATTCACCAACACACACAGGAACAGAGCTACCCGAGCTAACATAAATGAACGAGCAAAAGGGGTAGGCATAAATGCAAGCATGTGAAGGTGGTGGAGTCTGCCATGCAAAATATTGATTATCCAAGTACAACCACCGTTTTTCATAGTTGTTCACTCCATAATAGTAGTTCAACCATCGGGTCATGTTCCCAACTAATGAAATCAAATGTGTATACCAATATGCACAAACATTATGCCATAGTGTTTAAACACCCGACTTATAAATCAAGTCCAAAAATAAACTACGCGCCAATGTATCAATTCGTATAATCAAAAGTTTAACCAAGGTGCCAAAATGATATTCATATAGTCGACAAGCCAAAAGTTATGAAAAAATTAATCATAAGGATTATATCATATATATATATATAAAATTTAATCATAACCCTTATTCATTTTCATATAATCAATGATCAGGCAAGTCATATAAAGTGCAAATACAAATGCTAAATGCCTTACAAACTTAATAGAACCAAGTTATACAATCAATCGAAGTATGAGAACCGATCAAAGGATCTTGCCAATCGTATAGTGATCAATAAAAGGTAAGCGCAATAGGCATAATGACAAAAGAGATATTGACAGTTCAGATAATGATCGAAATGTGACTTCTAAAGATGAATTTTTCACGCTTACAGTCGTGAAAACAAAATGAAAACAAGTGTGTAAATGTCGCAAGAAATGAAAATGTCGTTTATTTGAAAATTGCGACAAAAACTTGATGTTCGCAAGACATAGGTGTAGGCAGCTTATAGGATCATAAAAACAAATGAATTGGCTGCCAACACACTACCGCCTGGATACCATGCATTGGACGCTTCCATTCCCACTCCTACACAAACCCCATCCAGCTCTCCTGGTGGTCCCTCTTCGTCTAGGCACTCTCTTCCCGGTTTCATTCTGACACTTCCTCAACCCCCTTTTGGAGGACCTTTCTCGTTCTCCACTGGCAGTATTAATCCTAGTGGCACTATTCCTTCATTCACACCAAATTATCAGATTCTCGTTGGTAGACAATTTCACCAAGGCGGTTTGACTCAACCCACCGTTGGCAGGAAAATTCCTATTGGAATGCAAATCCCAATTGGAACTGAACCCCCAATTGGAACACTTCCCCCAATTGGAATGCAACACCTGATTGGAGGACAAACCCCACCTTATGGACAAAACATACCTCCATCCTTGGCCCAGTATTGGAATCATTTGATACAACATACTCCTCCATCGACTCGGGGGCAACAGCTTCCAGCTGCATTCGTTATACCCCCTAATATAGGCCAACCATATACAGGTACGTCCAATCCTATTTGGGGCTCGAATTCTCAAACTCATGTCCCTGTTCAAGGATACAATCCCATGCGCTACTATCCTCTCCAACCACCACCGAATCTGCTTGGGTCTTCACATTATATGCAAACTGCTTATGGTCCTACTGGTTTGCCGACGGGGCTTCCTCCCCAAAGTCACCAGTACTCGCATGTGAATCAATAGTTACCCTTCTTGGCCACTTTGGATCTCCCAGACTTGTTGAGGATTTTAAATGATCCAATTCGTCACTCTCCCCAATGGCCTGCTATACCAGCCAAGCTACCATTGGACATCCATAAATTCGATGGCAAAGTGGGAGAGGAGTCGAACAATCACGTCATGACTTTTCACCTCTGGTGTTCATCCAACTCGTTGATGGATGACTCTATTCATTTACGTCTTTTTCAACGAACCCTCACAGGTTCTGCTGCAAAGTGGTATATAGAATTACCACGAGGTTTCTTCGCTGACCTCAAAACCCTAGATATGGCTTTCCTCACCCACTACCAGTTACCGATCCATTATGAAATGGGGACAAATCATGATCTGTTATGATCTGTTATGATTTGGAAATCCATGCCATGGCATGACATGACAAATCATGGAATGACAAGTGAAGGAAAGGAAATGCATGACAAGTGAAGGAAAGGCAAGGCATGACATGCAAAGGAAAGGCATGGCATGATATGGAAAGTCAATAAAAGGCATGCTAAGGAAAGACATGGAAAGGAAAGGTGAGGGAAAAAAAGGCAAGGCTAGGAAAGAAAGGTAGGCAAAGGAAAACCAAGGATAGGAAATCAAGGAAAGCAAAGGAAAGGGAAGGAAAGGCTAGGCATTGATCCCATACTTTGTCTTGGATGCCCCATCCAATTGGAATCTTGCACATTCACCCATGGATTTTGATACCTTGGAATTCACACATGTGGATTGGTTGCATACATGAACATTCTTGGAGGGAACATTCCATGTGGATGCTTGGCATTTGAATTCACTTGATGCCTATTTTTGGTGGTGTGTCTTGTTAGCACATAGAAGTGTAGGGGGGTAAAAAACACTTTGGTTTTGTTTCTTGGAGTCATAGGATTTTATAGGTCTTAGTTTTTGTGTCTTTTTGTTGGCATAACAAAGTTATGTTTAACCTTGGTTTAGAGTTTTTATGTCATAGAATGTCTAACAGTTTCCTTGAAGTGTGTTATTTAATTTCAAACTTGGCTCTGCAAAATGGCACTGCAAACTGGTGCTGCAAAATGGATGAAGAATATTGTTCAAGATTGGATATCTTTCTCTAAAACCAGATCAAGCTCACAAAGAACCAACATTAAATCCATATTTATCAGACATTTCTTGATGATTTTCATGCTGCTTAAAGGTTGAAAGAGGAGTTTATGCTGCTTAAATTATTGGTTCTGCAAACTATTCAATCCCATTTGTTGCCAACTCTCAAATCCACTTCTATGGAACTCTAAACTATGACCACTAGTTAAATTTTTTATCCTAAACTCACCTTATCATTTCCTCTGCAAATCAATAATTTTTCCCTCTTATATCTCAGTGCTGCAAACTGATATTTATGATGTTGAAACCCTGTTATTAGCAATAAGCTTCAATTGTATCCCTTTTATTACAAATCCCTGTGGTTGTTCCATTATCCCTCTTGTTTGAAGAATTATCTATCTCATACCCTTGATGTTTATAAAGTGGTGTATGTAAATATTTGGCAAGGAGATCTTTAGAAAACATTTTTGTCATTAAAACTCTAATTTCCTGTGTGCTATGTTTTAACACACCTAGCTATCATAACAAATTGCATAAAGTATTCTTCCAGTAGTAGTTATGTATAGTCAACAAAACAAAATAAAGCTCTAGAACTAAAAGATAAAGACATTTATCTTACAAAAAATCCAACATCAATTTTTTGTCTAAGTTTATGTTATCTGTTTGTACAACATTTTGGTGATGGCCATGAGTTTAAAACCATAATTAACAACTTTGGTGTTTTCCTCCAGTTATATATCAATATTATGAAGTTTTTGTAGCATGTTTGGAATCCTAGCATAATATTTTAGGTGTTGAATCTTTGCAAAAGTGAAATAGGATACTTCAGGAAAGTTCACAGTTCCTGGACTCACTGGTATTGTGAACTGGTAATTTATGACATTTTGTAAGAAATTAGCACACAATAGAGGATTGTTTTGATCATAAATTTTGAATGCCAATATGGGTTCCTATGAAATTTTGTGTGGAGGAAAAAAATGATGTTTTTGACTTGATGACAAAAACTCAACCTGACCCAGTCGTAGTTTTGGATAAAATTCAAAATCACCACCTACAAGAAAGTTTGCAGCACATGTTGTCAATGGCATTGCGAACTTTAACAGTTTGACAAATCCAAGCTATGGGAAGACTTCTAGAAGTCATGGAAGGTTAGAATGGCCTCCTAAAAATTATTTGGACATGAGGGACATGTGTTCCATCTCCAGATCAAGCAGAATGACTTGTTTCAAAAGGCATTTATCACAATAGACAAGATCCCAAAAAATAGGAATCTGTTAGGTTTTTGTTGGAATCTTTTGTAACAAGACTCCTAAATGGATGAGGGTCCTATGAAGCTCCTTGGTTCAACCTCGTTAGGGTAGATAGGGATCATTCACTATATATGAAAGGGATTTTGATAAGGAAAGGGTTGGATTCATGATCCAAGAGAGGAGAGAGCCAGAGGAGTAGTTTAGTTGCTCATTTGTAAGACTTAGGGTCTATTTGTAATGACATTTTCTACCATTAAACATTCATGAGAGTTGTTATTAGTTTGTTTTCTTTGTTTTCCCATTTCTTTGTTATCTTCTTGCTTGAATATATAGCAGGTTTTGAGGATCATAACTTCCATTGATTGAATGATTAATGAACAACAGAGGATTTGTTGTAGCTTGCCCATTAAATCATTTCATTTTGTTTAAGCAATATTTAATCTATTTGCAGAAAGGACCTATGTACAATGAATGTTATTCCTTTTTTCATATTCATTATGCTTTTACTCATCATTATATATCCCCTTTTTTTGGTATACAATTTGATTTCCTTTGAACTGTAGGATGTTATAACTCCATGCCTAATGGAATGCTTCCACAGACAATTTGTTTCCTTCTCTTTTTCTTTCCTAGTCTTACCGATCCACCTACTCAAACCATTCAATCCATTTATATTCTGATGGGTACTAGGCTTACACCTATAACAGTCTAGGTGTGATTTCTAGTGATAACATGTCCCCTTCATGAGCATTATTTGGTGCATACTAATACTATTTTTGGATGAGGCCAAATTTCTTTGAAGAGGCTAATGTCCACAATTTGTGACATGGTAAACCATGGATCGAGGATAGATCTAACTAATTCATTATTATAATATTTATTTGACTTGTCATGGAGTTAGTTAGCAAATAATCATATTTTATTGTATAAGAGAAGAGGCTCACTCTATAAAGAAGAGTTCTCTCTATCCATTGTAGAGGGTGGAGAATTTGGGTATTTAGGAGCTCTCCTCTCGGGCTACATTTTAGAACATTTTGGCAAGCTTAATGGAGAATTTGAGGTATATTTTCATTCGATGTGAGGCTTTATTGTGTACTCATGTTTTATGTTTTGATTTTGTATTAAGAAATCCTTGTAACATGTTGTGATTGCCATTATAATAAACTATGCTTCATTTTGGATAGAGTAATGTGAGGTTTCAACTCTATTATTTCTATTGTGAATATATTAGCCGACATGATTGTTATTATTGGTTCCTGGAGTCTTAACTAGGATGGGTCTTCAATCTTTTGTCAAATTTAGGTAATGAGAATAATTAATTGCATATGGATTTAGCACTTAACAATCTTTTCCACAATAAGATATTTGTTAATGTGCAACACAAGTATTTATAATAAATTTAGAAAAAATGAATTATTCTTACTTACATAGACTTCATTAACACTTTAAAAAGCAATTAATCCAATTAAGTAAATTCATACATTCATAAAAATAATCATACACTTTGAAATTCATACATTCATCAATAAAAAAGTGTGCCATGAAATACACACACACACACACACACACACATTCAACATCGTCTAAATTATACATTTTTTACAAAATGGCACCTCGTTCCCAATATACAAAATGACAACAAGTGCCCTAACATAAAAAACAACCATATTGTGGCCTAGATACAAAATAGTAGTCATTGGTCACTCATTGGCCACTTCTACCCTGGCCACCCTTAGGATCATCTTCTAAATCAATCTTTCTTCTATTGCTAGAAAAGACATTTGCAGTGGTTTTTGGCCTGGGAGTGGTTCGTCGCTCGAGAGACTACACAAAGAAACACATTGATATAATTTTTTTCCACAATGAATTAAAATAATTGCAAAATGATACTTTGTAATTGAACATAAGACAACTCACCGTAGATGGTACTAGAAATCGTGAGGGTGTTACCCTCCTTCGCGACCCTAATCTCTCAGCAATACCACCCTGCGTCAGTTAAAAGGATTGAATCATGAAATTTAAACAAATATCCATAAATCAATTTCATTCATGATACATACAATTGATCATCAACACATTATATCACCATGAATATCTCAGGCCTCGATGGACAGTCACTGACATATGGAGCACTTAGTTGTACAACTTGTTTCAAGGTAACCTTTGTGGCAACCTCGGTGGTGGTGCATATGTAAATGATAGTGGGGGTGGGTGGCATACGGGTGCATCCACTATGGATGGATGCAATGGAAGAGGTGGTGCAGATGGGTGAACTGCGGGTGAATCCTTTGAGGATCCATGGAATAAGAAAGATGATGGGACTGGGGGACGATGGATCCCCACAGATTGTACAAGTGATGGAAGAACCCTTGGCATGGATTAAGGTAACCCAAAATATGTGGGAAGGTTCCCAGGTAGTGGAATAGTACTAAAACAAGAAAAAATATTATCAACCTGAATACATATTAATAATATTGAACTATTTGTACAAAATAGTAAAATTCAACAACATAAATACAAAAAATGGATATTTAAACAATATTTAACTCTACACATGATAATTGTGATGCATGTGACTTTTGCATCCCAGGTGAACATTGCTCAACATTGCTTGGACCCACAACCTGTAGAAACAAAAGAAAATTAAAAATTTGAGGATGCCATAAAATAAAGAAATCATTATGGTGAATTTATCAAATGTCACACATACGTGTGTATGGGGTAGACCGATTGACTAGGCTGCTTTTACTACTACATCAATGGTGGAGAAAAACACTGATGCATCCATGGGTGTAACAACTGCAAAAGAACATAAAATAAAATATTGATATAAATACACTTAATACTATATAAATATATAATGATCAAGAACATAAAGCTCTCATGTCTGCTCGCCTCGATAGGTCCATAGCAAGTCTTCCCACAAACTCTATCATCTTTGAGGTTCACATGGATGGTTGATATTTCCATGTTCCCTCTCCTCACTCCACTCTGTTGTATGGGGTGAAGCTCTGACCCCTCTATCAATGTCAATGATAGGCACCTCCTGCTAAGATAGTGCAACAAAGCTACCATGTTTCACTAGGCTCTGATTCAATGATGATATAGCTACATGTATCTGATGTAATCTCTATGCAACATGAGGATGTTGGGAAGGAGGGTCAGGCCTTCACTTGGGGGGATGAGGACCTAACATGATATCACGCCTAGTATGCTCTCAGTCTTATGAAGACCCTCGACACGCCCCATGGAATTCATCAATGTCAAAGTAGTTGACATGGTGACCCATAATAAATTTTGCCCATAATTTTCTCAAAAAATGTAAAGGCACCTCCATGTTATTGCAGGGAGGTTTATAAAATACCATGTACCACCTATCCATCTAGTGTTGGCTAATTTGTGGGTGGATGCACCAGTCAATGCAAATGATTTTCTTATTGACAGGTGGTTGTTTTCTAGTTCGAGGATCAATAAACGAAACATGAGTTATTTTTTTGAAATACCCAAGTCTCTAAATTGGTTTCTATCCAATCCAATGTGGTAAAAATCAAACATTCTATCCCTGTATTTAGAAATAAAAGTTAATATCCATTGGACACTTGGAATGGATCTCATAATGACGTACAATGAAGTGGCCAATGACTCTCTGCTTGGTTCTCTCATGCCCCTCAATTCACTTACAATTTTTCTCAATATGGCCAAACCCTCATCAACTTGTGTGTCTATGTTGGGTGGTTGTGGTGGGTTGGGGTTTTCCATGGCTTGGTCTTCTTGTGGGTGGTTTACATTGTCTTTAGGTTCCATTTTATAATATATGCTACAATTTAGTAAGGCATGGCATGTAAATTTGGTCAATTTTTTTAAATTATAATAGAAATTTACAAAAAACATCAATACATATTTTAATAAATAAAAAAAACCATAAAAATAATCAGATTTCTTGTAAATTCTCTATATTTATTTTGAAACGGGAAATGTTAGGATATATAAGAGGTTACTCTCTCTAAATTTTCTAGATGATATTTCTCTATAATATTACAAATTTATATAATTTAGATTCTTTTAGAATATGTTAAATTAATTGAATAAAAGTATAAATTACTAAATTGGGAGGAAAAGAAGAGAAATCAAACATACTTGGCTTGACTAGGACACATTGGAAATATTTTAATTTTCCTCCTCCTATCTCTTTGCTCAATGAAGTTAAAAACATGAGCGTGATGTGTGAAAATGGGAACAAATCGCACCCACGATTGGTTAAAAATGGTATAACAGAGGAATTTGTGTGCATTCCTAGGAACACACGCAAGTTCTTAGGAAGGCACATGCATTCTTGCCAACGAGTCTTCATGGAAAGTTGAGTGGAGCTTCAAGATTTTCCAAACCTATAGAATCAGGAACATGTGCACATTCCTAAGCACACACACATGTTACTGCGAGTGCATGTTCCTGCTGACCTCCTTGCCACTTTTTCCTCCACCAAATTTGGGCACACACCCTTGAATCCTATTTCCTTTAAAGAAGTTGTTCAAAACATATCCTCTACCCTTTTAGATTGTAATATTTTTTAATCGAGGCTTCTTATTGTGAAAAGATAAGAAGATATTTTGCTATTATATACTCATATATTGGATATTTCATAGTTTACCATTGATGGTCAATCTTATGCTGGGCTTTGACCATCATTAGTGGTTCTTCATGAATATATTAACTACATAATTATTTGTACCATGACTCGATATTATTCAATTACCATGGTTCTTGTATTTTATCCTTACTACCATTACTAGCATAATTAATCTAGCATGGGTTTGATTTTTGAATCTCCCCTTTCACTTGTGAATTATGTTACAACAATCCACTTGGAAAATCTCTTAAGTGATACATAGTTGAAGTTCAAAAGGGTTTCCTTCCTTGTGATCAAATATTTTGAGATGGGCCTTTGTCTTGGTCTATCAAACAAGATAGTTTTAGTATGTATAATTCATGATAGACTTACGATGAATATTATGAAAATATAACTTTGCATTGTAGATTTTTCCAACAAACATGCCATTTGTAATATTTTTTCCTAGTAGCCCCATTCTCTCTAGGGGGTAATTTAAATACTATAAATATAAAAGTTGATGGTCATTGAAGAAGAACTATCTAACAACAACTCCAAAATAACAAGTAGATCAATTAAGCATAATAGTATTTACTTTGCCACCCAATCCACCCTCTTAGGGTGTTGATGTGGATATGGTTTGAATGCCAACTTCCACTTTTATAGAAATTGTTGACATGATAAAACACTTCTCTAGTATAGTGAAGAGGAAACATGAATATGACCATTCAAATCTAGAATACGAAATAATGTCATCATCCATTTTGGAGGTAGTAATATCTCCCATGATAATTGACCCCTCATCACTTACAATGGCCCAAATTGATTAGAATGATTCCGAAAAGAAAAAAGGCTAAGAAATATTTAGGTCTATGATGAATTTTTTGGGCATTAACCTCCTTTCAAGAGGTTAGTGCATCCATGTACTCCATCTTGGGGTGTGTACCACCCATTTTGACTTAATGGTCATGAAAAGTCTCATAATTAAGAGACTTCTTGCAAGAAGGTGTCATGACTATGTTAACCACTTTTTAAGAAATCAAACCATGGTTTAATATACAACACTACCCTACTTTCACTAACCCACTTGGCATCTTATAACTAATAAGTCCAACATATGTTCAATTTTGCATATAATTACTTCAAAGTTCTCGCATATCTCTTTAGAGGTTATAAATGTAACTACATCAATTACTAATCATGGCTAAGTTGAGGTTGTAATTGAAATCTCCCACTTAGACTAAGAGTTATCAAAATGCTTATTAAACCCAAATTTGAATAATTAAAAACAAATCATGAATATGTGTCAAGTTGATCATGATCAATTCAATGATTGCAACTTTGAATCGAGCAAAATTCTACAAACAATATAATATCAAATCCATATTTTGAATACATAGTATCTAAATTTATAATATTTATGTTTTGATGGGAATGTATATATCATATATACACATAGCAATTATATGCATTTATTTTACTCTTGTAATCTTTAGGTACATAAATATATATGGTTATCATCAAAATATTAATCTTTAGGTACATAAATATATATGGTTAGCATCAAAATATTCTTGGATATTGTTTTATGAACTTTGTTACATAATTTATATTATGAACCAAAGTAGATGCATCTTAACTCTCGATCTATCATGCATCGAGAGGGATCAAATATCTCAAGGTGAAAACTTCCTTTTAGAGTGAAAAACTTGAGGAAATGTTTGCACCTCAAGGGATTTGATCCCTCTCAATGCATGATAGATCAACAATTAAGATGGATCTACTCTAGTTCTAGTAGCGGGAAGAAACATGGAACTTTTAGATGATAATCTTTATCTATATGTACATGTTTAGATGAACTTGATACTTTGAAATTTACATCATTATGAATCCAAATAATAACAAAGTAACACTGTTTAGTTATAAAGATATTGAATAATGAAAAAATGGAAATTTTATGATATTGAATAACATATACACTACATCATATAATCAAGAAGTGATATTAGAAAGATATTGAATAACTAATATATTACATAGTAATTTATCTCAATCTATATTCTTCATCTTTTCTCTTACACACACCAACACACTTTCCCATATTTTTATATTGATCCTATGGAAATGGAGGTTGAAATTACAAACCATGAAAAACTTCAAATAGAGAGATATTGCAGTAAGAGTGGGACCTCGAGGAATTTTAGACCTTCGAAATTTTTTCACGTTTTATATATCTTAATATTATAATGGTTTTAATGTGCAAATACTAATAGATAAATCACACCTAACCAAACAAAGTATATGAATTTAACTTATTTGTCTATTTTGAAATTGGTTTCCACCACGTTATGCTAAATTCATTTCACTTGATAATTTGCACCATCTCATAGTTGAAATTAATATAGATGATTGATTTCCTTCATATAATTTCTTCAATTAATTAATGGACTGAATAATTTTTCATAGTGATTAATTTCACTCATATCATTTCCTCAATTAATTAATGCACTGAATATTTTTTCATAGTATTACCACTGAACTCAATGCACCTTATTATTTATGTTAAAATGAATATAAATACTTGGTTATGTTAAATTATTTTCATTGTATATCATTTAAATCAATGCATATTTGTTTCATGATGTCATTATTGAAATCAATGCAACTAATTGCTCTAAATCATTTATCATTGTGTCATCACTAAAATCAATGCATTGCATTGTTTTGCATTAAGTCATTATTGAAATCAAAGCAACTAATTGCTCTAAATCATTTTTTTTGTACCGTCTCTAAAATAAATGCACCCTATTGTTTTGTGTTATATCAAATCATTTAGACTTTCTTATTTCTCTAATTAATTTTTTTAATGTGAAATCAATATACCATATTGTTTAGTGTTATATCATTATCACTAAAATCAATGACCCTATTACTTTATGGTATATAATTGTTAAAATGAATACAACTACTTGATTATGTTGAATATTTTTTCATTGTATTATCACTTAAATCAATGCATATTGTTTTGCATTATGTCATTACTGAAATCAATGCAACTAATTCCTCTAAATAATTTTTAATTGTACCATCTCTAAAATAAGTGCACCCTATTGTTTTGTGTTATATCATTGCTAAAATAATTTCAACTTCCTTATTTATCTAAATCATATTTTTAATATCAACATTGAAATCAATATGTCATATTGTTTTGTGTTATATGAATGAAATCAATATTCCCTATTTTTTTATGCTATATCATCCCATAAATCAATGTAGATATTCAATGATTGATATTGCATTCTCTTTTAGTTTCCATGATTGGAACATAAGAATAGTACAAACCCAAACCTCTTGAATTTTGAAACATTCTTCGGTTTGAAAACTGATTAAAACAAAATTATATATCTTGAGAACCCTTTCATCCTCTTCATATTGACCTATTATCCCATTAAATCCCAATATACGTCTTGTTATTTTACATCTGAAACAATTTGAAAATGGATGGATGTCAAAAACATGACTACTTTTATCATATCATATTAGACTCATTACAAAGTAATAATATACATATTTATATGATACATAATAAATATGCAATAGAGCTTAGTCCTCTAACATAAGTTTGATATTGATCTAGATGTAATATTCATCTTAGTAATTATTTAGGAATACTATTGAAATCTGTAATAATTATTCAAAATATTATACGATGATTTTCATTGTTTTTATAGTTAATTATGACTTTCAAAAATATCAACATAATAAAACTCTAGGTAAGACCCTAAAAACAAACCCTAATTAAAAAAAAAAAAAAAACCTTCATTTGATTCATGTAAATTCTAGATATCTATATGTTAATATGGATGATATTCTAAATTCATATTGATATATAAATATATCTTGATATAATGTAAATTAATGTAAATATGATCTCACATATAAAATAATCTATGGATCCTAATCTAATATATCATATATATTATTATTTATCATAATATATGTATACTATACATTAATGATCA